>JAYJMB010050968.1:0-75036 GCA_036873735.1 Pouteria campechiana
CTATTACTATGTGTTTAAGAGAAATTGCACTAATTGAGTTGTAATAATTATTCACATCTATTTGATTCTGCTAATGAAGAAAAGGTGTAAGAAACTTTCTAAGTGTGTGTAATTTGGATGCACTGAAGAAATTTTCTAAGACGCAAGATTAAAAAAAGTTTGTCTGAAATTTAAAACAAATCAAAGGTATGCTTCAAATAGTATAGAACAACTTTGTCCAAAATTTAACTTTGGACACAGGAAAATACTTCAGAAGAAACACCTTCCATTCAAAAATCAAGTCGTCCGGCTTTGTCCAAAATTTAACTTTGGACAAAGCAACATCGTCCAAAATGATGGAATCTCAACTCCAAATGATCCAGTCAGTCCGAAGAAGCAAATAACATTGTCCGAAATGCAACTTCAACTCCAAAGCATCAACAATTCCAAACAGCAAGTGCTAAATGAGAAATCAAGCTTGACATATTCATTTATGAGGTCCAATGCAAAAATCCACAAGGAAGTGATAATGGAGATAAGTTATCCAACTTGTTATATCTATTTGATGAAAGGGAACTATGGATCTCACTGCTATATTCTCTAGATGCCTTTCAAATGACTACCTTGGGTTTGAATGAACATGAATTCATTGATTTGAGCTAAATCATTCTAAAAACTTAGAGTTGATAAGTAAAAAGATTAATGAATTCCCTGTTGGGAATGCATAGTCAAGCCTATTGGGAAACTTCATGGTTTAAGGTCTCGAATAGGAATTCTATTCCTAGTCATTCCTTCTATAATCATCTTTAATACTTTACCTTCTGTAATCATCTTTAAGGCTTCAATTCTTATGAATAAAACACTTTGGATAATAATTTGAATTTTTGGTGATGCTTGAAGATTACTTTCATGTCTTGAAGTATTCCATCTTAAGCATTATTCTCATCATTCATGGCCATGATGTATGAAAATTTTTGAGTATGCTTAAGTTGAGATCATTTAATGAGGAAATTCAAATGACATATGTTTGGCATGTTGAATGTAAAATGGTTTGTTTATGATATTTAAAATGATTGAATTGAAATGATATGTAATGCTCAATATGATTTGTTTTCATGCAAAAGATTGATTGTGTTGATAAATGATTGAAATGGAAAATTATCAAGTGATTAATGGGGTAGAAAATATTAGAAAAATAAGAAATGCAAGAAAATTTTAGGAAAATCTATTTCTGGTAACAGAGCTACCTAGCATTCCAAGCACTTTCGACCCCAGGCAACTACTCAGCAGCCGCCTGCTGATTCAAGGAGGTAAATACCCGGGCAATGATTCAATTACTATTCCCATAGCTTTCATCTTTCTAGCCTCTTGCACCATAGAAAAGCTAAGGACTATCATTTCCAATCATCCATTCTAGCATTTTCTCAAAGTTACTACTTTTTCCTTCAAATTCCCACTCATCAATGGCGCTAAAGTAGTCATGTCTAAGCCAAAAAGAGGAGTCAAGTGGCCTAGAAGTCATGGAGGGGCTTCCACCTCCCAACCATCATCATCAAGGAGACTTCACATTGATACTAGAAAAGGTAATCCCCCTTACCAATGACAAATGGGTGAAAGAGAAGGAGTAAATGTGGTAAGAAGGGAGGAAGAAGAAAATGTGAGGTTGTTTAATTTAAAATCTCTTCTTGAAAAGGTAGAAGGAAGAAAGGTGCCCATTGCAAAGTTTGAACCACATGATTTACCTATAGTTTAGTTTGGCAGTGAGGACAAGGAGGTTAAATTTTACACTTCAATGTTGGGGAGGCCTGTTCCTATGCAGAGCAAGATATATTTGAAATTCCTTGATAAATACAAATTAGATATTCGAGCTATGTTCAATTATCAAGTATGGACTGACTTGCTAGATTATGAAGCACCCATATATAGAGAGTTGGTGCTCATATTTTACTTCAACTAGAAGTTAAGTTCCTATGCTTATATGGTGAAAGGAGTAGGGTACTTTTATACGATCTCTCGAAGAGCATTTATGAGAGATTTTGGGAGTGCCCGCAAAAGAAGAAGAAGAAGAAGAAGAAGGGCTTAAGAAAGAAGAAATATTCAATAACTTATCCGCTGGGATAGTATACACCTCAGCTCATACCTACATGAGGACAAAGGATATGACTATTGAGCTTAGAATGCCTACGAAAGTATTAGAAAATATATTCATATCCAAGCTAGGTGGAACAGAATAGGTTATCCTACCAATGAGGCAAGAGTTTTGTTGAAGATTTATACCTACCAAAAGGTTAGCCTCCCACATCTTATATTCATAACTTTTAGGTATATGCCATAGAGGATAGATCATGTTATTCCATATGGTATGTGGTTGACAAAATTTTTTGAACATTTTTAAGTTTTTGTAACTAAAGAGTCTTACCTAGAAATGTCCTCACATAAGAAAGATTGGGTAGGAGCCACTATGTTGAAGAGAATGGAAATTTTAGCTTTTGATTATTTAGGTAAAATGGTAGGGAGAAATAAGTTAGAAATAGAAGAAGATGAAAATGAGGAAGTGGAAGATCATGAAGAAGGAAGAGAGGATAAGGAGGAGATGGAGGAAATGGAAGAAAGAAATGATCCATTCAGTTCCATTGTAGAGAGGGATATATCACCTCCTAGAGCCTCACCTACACCATCTATCCCCAGATCATCAGCCTACACATTGCTGTCAATGGAAGTGAAGGAACAAAGATTGAAAATGAGAAGAGATATAAAAGACATCAAAGGAGTACAAGAAAGAATAGAGAGGAAATTAGATGCACTCTTCTCCTACTTTGGGATAGCTCAACCTACTTCTACACATGAGCCAACACCACCTAATGTTCCAGTCCCCACTGATCAAGATCCAAACCCTACTTTCTCATTTGATAAGCTTACTACTACCCAAGATACTACTTAGGGAAATCGTGCAGTTCCTTCAACCACTGTAGTCCTGATGCTACCTCATAAAGATTTCAACCTTTTGTTTTTGAAAAACAATGCTTTATATTTCTTTTGTTTGAAGGAGGTAATGAGGAAAATAATTTTTTATGAGAATTCTTAATTGGGTTGATTAATTTATACTCTCTTTTGACATATAGTTGAATGGTTTATATTTTCTAAATGGTTTTAGTTTAAATTTTCTTATGACAACTATTATTTGTGACTATTTACACGATGAATGGTTTAAGCTGAAATGTGATGACAATTATTTTTTGCCTTGATTGATTATCTAAATTATTTTTCTAATCCATTCTGATGATTTTGATGAAGATTATAATTTTGATACATTTTTTGAAATATGAATTGATGTTGGTTGCTTACACTTTTTTTTGTTTCAAAATGAAAATTGCATAATGTTTGGATGTTGCCTTTATCACATATTTGTTCTATTACATGTTTATGATTGTAAGATTTATGATTTAGGCATTTGAAGAAGTTGTATGATTTGAATGCGAGTAATGAAAGACCAAAAACATGAAGCGCTTTATCATCTATTTCAAATTACAAATTGCATGATTGTACTAACAGGTTTCTGAGTACAAAGGAAGGAAAGTATATTTGGTTTTCCTTCATGATATCTTTTTGCTGATGAAAAAAAGGGGTGAAAAATGTAGAAAGACTTGTTTAAGAAAATTGAAGAAAGTTTTTTGGAAGAAAGAAGGCTTATCATGACTTACATCTAAAGAAGAGTTGCATCATATACTCCATAAGATTACATATTTCTATTAGATTGGGGGAGCCTTTAATTGCAAATAGATTAGCAAATTCTTTAAATGTCACAAGTCTTTAAGTTTCATAAGTTTTGTCATCATAAAAGAGGGGGAGACTGTTAAGATTATGTGCATGATTTTGATGACAACAAAATTGTCTTTAGACTTGATTAATGCTAATGATGTTGTTAGATTAGGAAGCTTTAAATGTAGCAAGTATGCTTCAAGAAGTATGCATTTTATTGAGAAAATATTTATGCAAGCATGTTTGCAAATAATTAGAAAATGAAGAAAATCACTATGATCCACATTGGAATTAACTTGTCTCATCATATGGTGTTGTGTTGGATCATATTCATAATTATTAAAGATTAAATTATGTGTTTATAAGAATGATCATTTCATATGTAAGAAGAAATGTGCTTGGATGAAGTTTATCTTTTCTAAAACAAGATTAAAATTGATCATTCATACTGGACAAACTATGCAAATCATATGAGGATAATTATATTTCAATTTACAATGAAAAATATCAAATTTTAGAAAATGGCAAGTGCAAAAATTTCAAAGTGCAAGACCACCACTTACCACAATTGCCTGCGCATATCACTTGCCAATTTCAGATAGAAGCCATTGTCCAAAGCAAGAGCAATATACTACCTAGCAAGTCCCATATTGCCTATGCCTCAGCCACCTATGGTACCGCTTATGGATAGACAATTAGGTCAGTTTGGGAGTTTTGCATAAATCCTATTGCGGCTACTTGGCGCAGCTTCCTGCACCTACCATTTGCCAACTTCCAACGTTTAGATTTTTTAACTTTGCAGGTAACAAAAATGCTACTAAACTACTTCTAACATTCAAGATTTTTGAAGATTCTTTTCGAAGGAAAATGTTGGGATGTTTTAAGATGATGGAAAGAGGGTAATTGAGCCAAAAATCTTCTTCAAATCATTTCAACCCTAGGCCAATAGCAAAAATCTTTGCACTATTCATTCAATATCTTCAATCTTGAAGTCAACATCCATGGCCTTTTTCAAATACACAAAGGGGAGATCTTTTGCAACTAAGAGAAGAAATCAAACTCTACAATGTTAAGTCTAACTCATTTACTAAGTTTGATCTTGATGATGAATGAAATTAAAAAGCTTAGTTTTGGTGATGGACAAAAAATGAGTGAAGAATTAAGGTACTAATAAATTACTTTTCAAGCATTGCAGCATTAAATATAAAAAAATATTAAGGAGAGTAACTGCTAGCAATAAAAGGTGTTAATTGTAAAATTATTATTTTAACCCTTTTAAATAAAGATATAAAAAGGAATGCTTAAATAAAAGGACATTTAAAAATCACTAAGAAGCAAATCAAAATCTACTTAGAGGCTTGACATGAAAGTTAGAAGTTAGTTAGAAGTAATGTAGAAGTACCTAAGAACTCCATCAAAAGCAAAATATGAAACTTAGAAACACTAAGAAATTATCAAATATATCTTAGAACTACGTCATAGGCATAACAGAACAGACTTAGAAACAGAATGTAATGATATCGCACAATAGTAGACATACAAACATTATTTATCAAATTTATAGAAGCATGACAGAAGTAAAAATAGAAAATTTGTCTGCTCTCAAAAGTTTTTCAGAACAATACTAGAAGTAATATCAAGGCACGCAGAATTATGCTAGAAGAAAACTTGGCATATCAGAAGTAACTTAGAATATTAATATGCTATACAAAAGTAATGCAATACCATGATATCCTACACAAAAGTAATGCAGAACCGTGACATTCTACATAAAAGCAATGTAGAACATTGACACACTACACAGAAGCAATGCAGGAACAGTGACACACTGCATAGAAATAACTCAGAAGAAAATCAAAACCATTTTCAAGAAAGCATGAGTCAATAAAGAATAACTAAACCAAAATCTAAGATTCAAAGGCAAATCAAAGGCTACTCAAAAGTTCTTCAAAAGCCTAAAATGTGACCATTAAATGATAAGACAATGGATAGAAATTCTAAGGAGGATACTCCAAAAAACTTACTTATCACAGAAATTTTGAAGAACCACTTCAGAAATTTTTTCAAAATATAAATCAAAAAATAGAAGTTCTGGGAACTCAACTTAGAATTTCTGAACTCCGACAATATGCAGAAGTTGTTACAAACCCTGCCTAAGTAATTTGAAAAAGATGCCAAAGGTAGCAATGGCTAAAACTTTTCAAATCCTATATAAAGATGATTAAGATGAGACTTAATCATTATTAAATAATACATTAAAAATTACTTTGAATCAAGAAGATCATTCATGATCTTGCAATTTCAGCTGCTACGACATTAACAAAGTAACCATATTTGCATCAACTTCAAAAGGAGTTTGAATCTGATCTCATTGCATACTTTGTTCATTTAATAGAGTTTTAATTTTCATACATGTCTGCTTAAGTAAGAGGCATTATTTTTGTACATTCCATTTGAAAAACAAAGATTTAGTTAGTAAGCTTTGTGAAACCAACAGTTTGTAAAAGTTTCTAGTTAGCTTTAAAAAACTAGTAAGTTAGTTGATAAGCTTAGTATAAGTTAGTTGGTAAGTTTGAAAACCAACGAGTAAAAGTTACTGGTGAGGTTGGAAAACTAGTAAGTTATTGGTGAACTTGCAAGACCAACAAGTGTTATAGTGGAACCTGAGTTCAGTAAAGGAGACTGACTTAAAGAAATGTAGGAACCTAGAAAGGGCCGAACCACTATAAAAATATTGTGTGTATGTTCTACAAGCAATTCCCTCTTTTTTTAAGCACATCTCTCAAGTTATTGGCCAAAATTTTTGAAAGCTTAATTCATCCCCCCTCTTTAGCCACCATTTATTTAGGGATCAACAAATGGTATCAAAGTAGGCTTCACTAGTTAATTTTTAAATACCAGTATATTAACTTGTGAAGAGATTCAAATGGCTAGTATGTTTCACAACACATCTACTAAAGAGCAAGCCACTTCCAGACCTCCACTTTTTGATGGAACCAATTATAGATATTGGAAGATGAGAATGCAAACTTTTTTAATCACTACACATTATCATTTGTGGCTTATAGTTAAGAATGGAAAGAATGTTGCAAACACAGAAGATAAATATACCCCAAAAGATATTCAAATAGTAGAATATGATGCTAAAGCAAAAGATATCTCTACCATGCACTATCTTATCAGAATTTGAAAAGATTTTTGTGTGTGACTCTACCAAGGAAATCTAGGATAAAATTCAGGTAGCACATGAAGGTACAAATCAAGTAAAAGAAACTAAAATCAATATTCTAATGCAGGAATATAAAGCCTTCTTCATGAAAGATTCAGAAACCATCTCTAAAATGTTTGGAAGGTTTCAAAAAATCATCAATAGACTAAAAAGCCTAGAAGAAAAATATGAAGAACCAAAGTTAGTTAAGAAAATCTTAAGATCTCTACCTAAATTTTGGATGCCTAAAGTAACTACTATCTAAGAAACAAAGGTCTGGATAAAATGACAGTGGAAAAACTCATGGGATCACCTATGACCCATGAAGTCTTAATAAAGCAAAAGGTTCCAGGTGAATTCAAAGGCAATAAGATTACAAGCCGATTCAGAGAATAAAGAATCTTCAAAAGAAGCCTTAGCAAGTGAAGATGATGAGGATATAGCAATGATAATAAGAGGATTCAAAACTATGATCAAAAAGAAGAAATTTAGAGATAACTTCTAAAGCAACAACAAGAGCAAGGAAAAGAAAAAGGAGATTCCAAAATATTACAATTGCAACAAATCTGGGCACATGAGATTTGACTACCCAGAGCAAGACAAAAAGCAAGGAGACAAGAAGAAAAAGTATAATTCCTACTTTGATAAAAAGAATATTTCTAACAATAGGAAATTTGAAAAAAAGACAAAAGCGATGACTGCATGGGAAATGCTTGAAAATATGATGCAAGAAAGCTCAAGTGAAATAGAAGAAGAAAATGAAACTCAATTTAGTTCACTCAAATTCAAAAAAAGAAATTAGGAGGAGCATTATATAGGTATAAGCTTCATGAATATTAATGAAGATGAGGTAAATTCAAAAACTGAAACTTTTGACTTAGAAGAATTTATTAGATGAGTTATATGAAGATTTTAAAACTTTAAAAGCTAAACATAAAGAAACAAAAAAAGAATTAGAAAGAATAATCTATGAATGTTCTAAGTTATGACAAGAAAACACTCAACTCAAAACCAACCAAAATCTTAACATAGAACTTGAGCAAACAAAAGCAAAAAATCAAGCCCTTAGAAAAACATTAACTTCTACATTATTTAAACTAAAGACAAAGAAGAAAAGTAGAAAAAAGCAAAAAAAGAAAAGTAGCAATCTAGAACCCAAGAAAAACTTGATTTGCATACAAAAAACTATTGCTAACATAATAAATACATCAATATCTATAGATAATAAATTAGTAGTATCTAAAAAGCAATGGATGACAAAACATTCTGCTACTAACCCACCTAGACCCATTCCTAAATGGGTTCCAAAAATTATAGCTTGATTTTATTATTACAGGTATGCTTGAGATCCACAAGAATTAACAAATGGTATATTGATAGTAGTTGCTCAAGACACATGATAGGGGAGAAGGACCTGTTCACAGAATTAAAAGTTAAAAATGAAGGAACAGTTACCTTTGGAGATAATGGAAAAGGTAGAGTGGTTAGGATTTGTAAGATTTGCCAACCTCCCTCTTCAAATGTTTTACTAGTAGAAAGATTAAAATACAACCTTTTAAGTATTGTCAATTTTGTGATAATGGTTATAAGGTTGTGTTTGAATCACATATATGTTTTATAATAGATAGTTCAAATTTAGTTATAGTACTTGGTAAAAGATGTGGAAATGTGTATTTACTACATTTGAGTGATATCCAAGTCAACAAGATGAATCCTTATTGTGGCATAGAAGTTTGGGAAATGCTAATAAGGTCATGATTGAAAAATTATACAACAAAGAACTTGTTGTTGGCTTACCCAAACTAAAATTTGACCAAAATGAATTGTGTGATGATTTCTTAAAAGGAAGGCAAGTTAGAGAATAATTTAAATCAAATAAAGAAGTATACACAACTAAACCACTTCAATTGCTACACATGGATCTTTTTGGACCAACAAGAACTAGAAGTCTTGGAAAGAAACATTATACATATGTCATTGTAGATGATTATTCTAGATTCACTTGGATAATGTTTCTCGCTTCTAAAGATGAGACTTTTTCATTCTTTGAAACATTTAGCAAATGTATACAAAATGAACAAGATTTTCATATATTATCTATAATAAGTGATCATGGTGGAGAATTTAAAAATTAGAAATTCACTACTTTTGTGAAAGTAATGGAATTTTGCACACATTCTCTGAACTAAAAACACCTCAGTAAAATGGAGTAGCTGAAAGGAAAAATAAATCTTTGCAAGAGATGACAAGGATAATGATGAGTGAATATGACTTACCTCAATACTTTTGGGTTAAAGTAATGAATACTTCATGCTACATTATTAATAGAATTTTTGCTAGATCTATACTCAACAAAACTCCATTTGAATTATATTATGGCAGAAAACCAAATGTCTCTCATTTTCACACTTTTGGTTGCAAATGTTTTATTCTTAACAATGGGAAGTAAAACCATGGAAAATTTGATAGAAAATCTGATGAAGGCATTTTCCTTGGTTTTTCCATTATTAGCAAGGCATTTAGAGTCTACAATCTGAAAAATAAAACTATAGAGGAATCCATTCATGTAAAATTTGATGAAAGTACTAACCCCTCTAGAAGGATAAGTGATTTTGATAATGAGACAGGAGAATTAACAACATCAATGGAGAAAATAAAAATACATGATGAAGACAAAGATTCTTCACAATAAAAACCCAAAAAGATGAAGAAGAAATAGATGGTGGACCATCCATTAATAAGGTAAATAATGAAGGTAACAATTCTCTTCCTGAAGATTGGAGATTCATGTATGATCATCCTAAAAACTAAGTAATTGATGATATTTATGATAAAGTGAGAATTAGATCCTCATATCATCAAATAAGTGGTAATTTTACTTTCATTTTTCAATTAGAACCAACTTGAATAGCTCAAGCTCTAGAAGATGAAAACTGGATTAGAACTATGCAAGAAGAAGTGGATTAATTCGAACATAATAATGTGTGGACACTTGTTCCAAGGCCCAACCATCAATCTGTTATAGGAACGAAATGAGTTTTAGGAAGAAATTAGGTGAATCTGATATAGTAATAAGAAATAAAGCAAGATTAGTAGCAAAAGAATACAATCAAGAGGAAGGAATAGATTTTAAAGAATCATATGCTCATGTTGCTAGAATTGAAGCTATTAGAATGTTACTAGCATTTGCATCTTTCATGAATTTCAAGCTTTATCAAATTGATGTTAAAAGTATATTTCTAAATGGCTTCACTAATGAAGAGGTTTATGTACAATAACCTCCTAGATTTGAAGATCCTTATGATTCAAATCATGTTTTCAAACTCAAGAAAGCTCTTTATGGATTAAAACAAGATCGTAGAGCATGATATAAGAGATTAAGTAAATTCTTAATAGAACAAGGATTTACTAGAGGTAAAGTAGACACCACACTCTTCATTAAGCATGACAAAAGTAATATGTTATTTGTTCATATTTATGTGGATGATATTATATTTGGTGCAACTAATGGTAAATTATGTCAAGACTTCTCTAAAGTAATGCAAGGAGAATTTGAGATGAGTTTAATGAGTGAGTGAACTTCTTTCTGGGACTTCAAGTAAAACAAATGAAGGAATGAATCTTTATACATCAAGCAAAATATACCAAAGAATTACGCAAGAAATTTGATTTAGAAAAAGAAAAACTATTACACACACCAATGAGCACATCCATTAAAATGGATGGGGATGAAAAAGGTAAATCTATCTATTAGAAACTTTATAAAAGCATGATAGGATCTCTTTTACATTTAACTATAAGTAGACTAGATATTATGTTTAGTATCTGCATGTGTGCATGATTCCAGTCAAATCCTAAAGAATCATATCTAATTGCTGTTAAAAGGATATTAAGATACTTTTTAGATACTCCAAATCTTAGACTATGATATCCAAAAGGTTCAAACTTTGAATTAGTTGAGTACTCTAACTCAGATTTTGCAGGATACAAAGTAGATAGAAAGATTACCTCTAGAATATGTTAGTTTCTTGGAAGCATGATCATATCATGGTTCTCCAAGGAATAAACATTTGTGGCCTTATCATCTGCTAAAGCTGAAAATTTAGCTATAAGTAGCTGTTGTGCATAGATTTTGTGGATGAAATAATAGTTGAATGATTATAGTTTGAAATACATTGATACTCCTATTAGATGTGACAATACTAGTGTAATAAATCTAACAAAGAATCCTATATTATATTTCAGAACTAAACACATAGAAGTCAGACATCACTTCATTAGAGATCATGTACAAAACCATGATATCTGTTTAGAATATGTAACAACTGAAAATCATTTAGCAAACATTTTTCAAACCTCTTTAGAAGACCGATTCTATAAAATTAGAAGAGAACTTAGTGTACTAGACCCATGTGCATGAAATGCATATTTAATCCTAATATAATGTTTAAATGCCTAGGAACATTCTTAAATGTTAAATAAATTACTTCAGAAGTATGTCAAAAATTCTGAAATAAGATTTAGAATGCTTCAAAAGTAATTCAGAAACTCTACTACATTATCTAAAATGATTTAGGAGTAACTCAGAAAATCTGATAAAAAATTCAGAATTCATCAAAATCATACAAAAGTTTTGTTATATTCTTAGAAATATTTTCACTCATTACAAAAGTTCTATGACACTTCCTCAAAACTTCTAACTCACGGGCTGATTGCCCTAGAAATTCTGCACTTCAAAGTTCCTTCTGCACACATTCCTCAGAACTTCTAAGGTTATTCATACAAAAGTTCTGACAAACCTCTGATCCACACAGAACCTCTAATATAGTCTATTAGAAGTTCCATCCGTTATAAAAACCCTAACCTTAGAAACTTTGCACTCTTATTTTGTATCTCTAAGCTTCTTTAGAAAGGCAATTCAAATTTTCTCATCATTTACAATTTTCCTTCTTCAAATCGCTCCCATTTTGATTCATCCTAGAGATTTATCATCCCCAAAATCTTTGTAAACACTCTTTTTCAAAACCCTAATAACAAAGAGGGTGAGCAAGAGAGCTGAAATTTCATCTTCAAATTCTGAGATAAGGAGAAGAGACAGTTTAGAAGAAGAGACTCCAAGAAAAAGAAGAAGAACAAAAGATTATGTTCTAAAGGTAATCTTCAATAACATCTTTTCTGCCCATAGTAAGTTTATTAAGTATTTTGAAGGGAGAAAGATTGTGAAAGGAAGAGTCTTTGACTTTGAAGTGTTTGGAGAAAATGGATTGAATTCAGAGGTGACAAATTGGATGAAGTTCCAAGCCTAGAAAATTTTCATGAGCTATAAAGATAAATCCTATACTAGGATGGTTCAAGACTTGGTCACTAACTTCAACTACAATACTAGAAAATCATGGATTGGAAGGACTAAAATAGACTTATCTCTAGAGAATATAAGAAATGCATTCAATATTCCTGAGATACAACAACAAGAAATAGATTGGCCATCTGACTGAATAAGACTATTTTCAAATTTCTCTGAATTAGAAATTAAAGAGAATGTGACATACCTACATGTCAGCCATTTGAATTTAGATCTCAAGCTTGCTCATATGTTAATCTTCAACAACATATACCTAAAGTCGGGGGGTATAGATCAAATTTTTGAAAAGGAAGCCAAGATCTTATAGGCATTTAAGCACAGGAAGAGAATAGATCTTGCTCAAATTATTATTGATCAATTATACATGGTAAAGACATCAACCAAGTATTATCCTCCATATGGGATAATAATGAGCAAATTTTTGAGGATAACCAACAATGACCTCTCCAAAGAAGATGGAGAGGAATTCATCATAAGAGAAGCAATAAATACTTTAAAGAGAATTGGCTTCAAATTAACTCCATAAGGATGGATTTCCTAGAAGCCAAGAAAAGAACAACAAGTAAATAGGATAGAAATTGGAAAAGAAAGAAGAGATAGGCAAGAAACTCTGCAAGAAGCAACAAGAGAAGAAGCTATAGGAAGAATGAGGGAGAGATAGAATGAGAGGATAGAGAAAAAAGTATAGTAATAGTGCCCTCCATACTTACCCAAACTCAACAATAGTCTTTCAACAACAGTCTTTCATTCCTCCACCTCAACAACCCACCTACTCAATTCAAACTATTCGTTTAGCCCACCTATCACCCATCCTCACAAGGATAACCAACCTTGAAATCCAAAATTTAAACCTCAACCAAAAGATGGATTCAATTTGGGAATCACTAGCTTACAAGCTAGATGCACTGAGTAATCAAATTAAAACTATTAAAACCCAACCTCAAACTCAACATTCACCATCTTACCCATTATCCCCACAACATCAACACAAATCACCTTCATCCATTCGTTTTCCTACACATTCATCATCTTCAATCTCCATGCACACACTCCAGCTCTAGAAGTTGTCAAGCCTCAAGCTAAACAATCTAAAAGCCATCATTCAAACTCCCACACAAACACAACCCTCTTCAGTATTCCCAAAATTCATTCCTATTGAACCATTACCCAATCTGCCAAAAGATTATCTTTCAAATCCATGTAGAGCTATTGTAAGATATGAAAAATATCTCACAAAAGTACCACTTTCTATCTTTCATTTTCTTCCCAAATATCTAGATTGGGGTTGGCATGATCTCATTCTGCCAGGAGAAGTAATCCCCACTTGAATTGAAGAACTTCTTTCAGAATGGAGAACTCTAATTCCTCCACCATCTCCTCCAAAATCTCCTCTAAAACAAAAGGATTAAAATTGTGATATTCTTCTTTGTATTTATCATCTAATCAAACTCACATATTCTAAGGAACTCAATCAAAAATTAATTTTGCAATCTCTAAAATGTTTCTACCTCACTACCTTGTTATCCTATCCCTTAGCTCTTCCATTTCCACAAATCATGGATCAGATTTCTCTTTCTAGAATTCAATTAATCCTTGATCCTCCTCTAACACCCATGGGTCATGAAATCAACATCCCTCAGCATCTTTTCAAGATGCATATACTGAGAAACTTCTTCAAATGCTTTTAGCATCTAGGGCCCCCTAGAACAGTATTTCTATCTCCCTCAGGATATTTCAATAAAATTCTTATAACTGAGGAAGAATTTTTATTTTAATTTGCTACTAATTTATAAGCTATTGTTGATAATCTTTCACTTCGTTGTCTAAAGCTTACTGATATATCACTTCATCATAAAATTCGTGTGATTTATCTTAAACTAGCCCCCTCACCAAAACAAAAAACATCACCTCCTCCAATGACAACTAGAAAAACTAAAAACTTCTTCCTCTTCAAAAATAATTCCAAAAACAAAAACATCAAGAAGATCACTTTGTATTCCCATAAAACAAACTATCCAGACAAAAAAAAAGAGGAAACCCAGAACTCCACCTCCCAAAATTCAAAAAATGGCATCTCCTCCTCGATATACTTTATATTATGAGGAATACATGGCTAGAATGAATGCTAATACTAAAGTCATTCTTAAGAAGCAACCTCCTCTTTTTCTGAACTCTTAGACCCCACATTCAAAGATGGCATCAATATCATTTATGTTTCAACCTACAAAAGCCCCTTTTTAACCCAAGAACCACCCACTTGCATTCCCAAAGATCCCCTTTTATTCCACCTCCTACTCCCAGAATCGAGAAGGTTGTATCAAAACCCAGATCATCTCCCAAACAACCCACTCAAAAACTCACAACCACAACTCCTTCTTCCACAACTACTTCTTCTGTAAACCCCCACTTCTTCCCTCAAACCTACAATAAAAAACCAAGAAACTAACTGGCTATTATATTTATCTCGCATCTTCCTTTTCTGCCTACATTCATTTTTTTGTGATACTCCATTGTATTGTGCTCTTTCTGATTTGTCTTAACTTGCAATGATGTATCTCTTTCTTTTCCAATATATCTGAATATTCTTGCTGCATAATATAGTTGCCAAGCTAATGTACAAAGTTCTATCATTTTAATGCAATCTCTTACTTATTCCCTTTTACATTTTTCTTTTTCGATTATGACAAAGGGAGAAAAATAAGTGAAGAGAAATATTTTTTAAAGTACATTCAGGTTACATATATTCAAGGGGAGCTTGCAAGAGAAGCCCCGCTAAGCAAACAGAAGCACATTGCATGCACTGCATATTGTAAAATTTTTTATGAAAGGTTTATCACTCAAATGTTTTATTATCATCAAAAAGGGGGAGAATGTTAAGTCTAACCCATTTACTAAGCTCAATTTTGATGATTAATAAGATTAAACAACTTTTTTTTATGATGAACAAACAAATGAGTGAAGAATGAAGGTACTAGAAAATTACTTTTCAAATGTTGCAGCATTAAATATCAAGAAAGATTAAGGAAAGTAACTACTACCAATAAAAGGTGTTAATTATAAAATTATTACATTAACCCTTTTAAAGAAAAATATACAAAGGAATGTTTGAATAAAAGGATTTTCAAAAATCATTAAGAAGCAAATCAAAATCTACTCAGAGGCTTGACATGAAAGTTAGAAGTTAATCAGAAGTAACACAAAAGTACCTAAGAACTCCATCAAAAACACAATCTGAAACTCAAAAATACTTAGAAATTATTAGACGTATCTTAGAACTACGTCAGAGGCATGATAGAACTAACTTAGAATCAAAATGTAATGATATCACACAACAGATGACATACAAAAGTTACTTATCAAAGTTACAAAAGCATGATAGAAGTAAAATAGAAATTTTGTTTTTTCTCAGAAGTTCTTCAGAAGAACACTAGAAGCAATATCAAGGCATAAAATTATGCCAGAATAAAACTTGACTGTTAGAAGCAACTCAGAATATTAACATGCTACACAGAAGCAATGCAGAACCGTGATATCCTACATAGAAGTAATGCAGAACCATGACATGGTGCACAAAAGCAATGTAGAACATTAACACACTACATAAAAGTAATACAAGAACGGTGACACACTACATAGAAATAACTCAGAAGAAAATCAAATGCATTTTCAAGAAAGCATGAGTCAATAAAAAATAATTGAATCAAAATCTAAGATTCAAAGGCAAATCAAAGGCTACTAAGAAGTTCTTCAAAAGCCTAAATTGTGACTGTTGAAGGATAAGACAATGGATAGAAATTCTGAAGAGGATACTGCTAAAAACTTACTTATCACAAAAATTTTAAAGAAACACTTTAGAAATTCTTTCAAAATATAAATCAAAAAACAAAAGTTCTAGGCACTCAACTCAGAATTTCTAAATTCCAACAATATGCACAATTCATTACCAACCATGCCTAACTAATTTAAAAATGATGCCAAAGGTTGCAATGACTAAATATTTTCAAATCCTCTAGAAAGATGATTAAGATGACACTTAATCATTATCAGAGAATACACTACAAATTACTTTAAACCAAGAAGATCATTCACGATCTTGCAACTTCAGCTGCTACGACACTGACAAAGTATTCAGAGCGTTCAAAAACATATTTGTGTCAACTTCAAATGGAGTTTGAATTTAATCTCATTGTATACTTTGTTCATTTAATGGAGTTTTAATTTTTGTACATGTTTGCCTAAGTAAGAGGCATTATTTTGTACATTCCATTTGAAAAACAAAGAGTTAGTTGGTAAGCTTTGTGAAACCAACAGTTTGTAAAAGTTTTTAGTTAGCTTTGAAAAACCAGTAAGTTAGTTGGTAACCTTAGAAACCAAAGTGTAAAAGTTTTTGGTAAGTTTGGAAAACCAATAAGTTGTTGGTGAACTTGTAAAACCAGCAAGTGTTATAGTGGAGCCTGAGTTCAGTAAAGGAGACTGACTTAAGGAAGTGGAGTAGGAATCCAGGAAGAGTCGAACCACTATAAAAATACTATGTATATGTGCTGCAAGCTATTCTCTCTTTTATTTTAAGCACATCTCTCAAGTTATTAGTCAAAACCCTCTTGAGCTACCATCTAGTTAGGGACCAACATACAAGTCTTCCCCTTGAGCTCAATAAGAAGCACATTTAAAGTGTAAATTCCTTTTACTACACATGTTTGTGTATTTTGCCTTAACTTGGTGTTAGAGGCCAAAGTTAAGAAGAATACCTAGTTCGTTAGAGTATGTCTCATGAATAGTTTGTTATTATTTAAGCCCTCTAGAGTTGAAATCTAGAAGAGTGTAGTGGCACTAGTTTATGCTCCCTAGAGCTGAATTAAAAGAGTGCAAAGGCACTGTGTTTATGCCCTCTAGAGCTAGAATCTGGAAGAGTGCAGTGGCAGTAAGTTTATACCCCCTTGAGTTGATCTAGAAGAGTTCTTGGTGCACTAGTGATTACACCCCCTGGAGCTATAATTGAGAAGAGTATTGGGTGCACTACTGTATTCCATTATAAGAGATATAGTGGAATCCAAGGCACTAGAGGAGAGTACTCTTGGAAGAGTGGAATAGAGCAGTTGGCTTGAACCACTATATATTGCATGTGCTATTTGTGTTTGCCTTACCTTACTACATTTAAAGATTTATCATTTATTTCATCTAAATTTACATGCAAACAAGAAAAAGAGGGAATTTCATTAAATAGGGGTTAAGCAAGAAATTTTTATAAACCCAAGTCATCCCTCTCCTCTTGGGTTAAGCGAAGCTTACAGGAACCAACAATAATCACTTCACTTTAGGAGCTATGAATTAAAGAAAGAAAATGAAGAAAAGAAGATTTATGAAGCTCCATCAATTGACAAATCATTCATAGAAAATGGATGAAGAGGACAACATTCACACAAACCAAAGGTTAGTGAAGAAAGGTAAGTATAGGTATGATAACTAAAACCCAAACTCTCTTATACTCTTTTCATACTTAGTACATTTGTTCATTTGTGTTTAATATAGTGTCATTTGTACTTGAATAGAATTTTAAAATTTAGTTTAGAATAGAAGAACTTAAATCAAGTGAATTCATGATACAAAACTAAAACTTAAAAGAGAGAAATACTAGAAATCATTGGGAATGAGGAAAGAAAGTAATATTCAAAAAACCATCATATTTTGAGGATAAGTATGCCAAGGAGGCATATAATTCAAATTGAAAATTTAAAATACAGTGTGGTTGTGAAATAATATAAAAATTATTAATTATGCTCAAACTATTTGATATTTCATAATTAACTCATTAAAATGAAAATTGGTAAATCTAGCATATGAACATTTGAAACTTTCAAAGAAGCCAAATCTCATCTTCATAATGTAGCTCATAAAAATGCTAGTTCAAACAAGTCAACATTGGCTATGAATAAAAGTAAAATGTTGTTCTTGGTTTATAATTGTCATTACAAGAATCTGCTTTAATCCTTGATAAATTTAACCTAATATAGATGAAATATGGTAAAATCAAGATATTGCATTTATGAAACTCAGGAGGAGAAAATTTTTCATATAAAAAGTAAATAATATAAGTAATGAATGATTTGTTCAAAATGATGAAGTGCATACTATTTTAATGTGCAGTCTAGATTCTCAAAAGCATACTACTTTGTGCTAGAAAGAAATTACACTAACTAAATTGCACTGTATATTCACATCTATTTGATTATGTAATGAAGAGAACATGTAAGAATTCTCTAAGTGTATGTAGTCTAGACATGTTGAATTTCAAGTGTGTGTTGCTAAGATAATCTCATCATTTCAAACTGTATGAAGCAATATTGTAGACATGATGAAGAAAGATTCCAAGGCAAAAGAACAAAATCAAGACAACTTCATTCCTCAGTGCAAAATATTTACTTTAGATGAAGCCTTAGTCCAAAGCTCATAATTAAAGAGCATTTCACAATGTCCTAAACTTACTTTGGACAATATGAATCAATGAGAAATCTTCTTCTGAAATATCAGTCTGTTTAAAAAATGGTTAGGAAAATATGAAGCAAATGAATGACTAACTTCGAATGATGTGAAGCAGCAATATAAATGATCTTGAAACATTGCAAAATACTTATTTCAGATAGAGCAACTACATTTGAAGCACAACAATTCCAAATAGTAAGGGCTAAACAAAAATCAAGGTTAGCAACGTCAACTATGAGTTCAAATGCGAAAATCAAGGAAAAGGTTATCAAAGGAAATAAGTTGCCCAACTTGATTATCTGTTTGATGAAAGGAAATTATGCAATACATTGCTATATACTTTAGATGCCTTCAAAATGACTGCCTTGGATATGAATGTATATGAGTTTATTATTTTAAGCTAATTTATTCTAAGCATTTAAATTGACATGTAAAATGATTAATCCTTAATATCATTATAGTCTCAAGTCATAGTCAAGCTTGTTTGGGAAACTTCATGGTTTAAAGTCTCAAATAGGAATGCTATTCCTAGTCATTCCTTCTGTAATTATTATTAAGGCTTGAACTTTTAAAGATTAAAACAATTTTGATAATAGATTATTGATGAATCTTTTAAGCAATGCTTATGTCATGAATTATGCCATCTTATGCATTATCTCTATCATTCATGACCATATTGTGTGAAGAAATGATTGAGCATGAATAAATTAAAATAATGTGATAAGGAAATACAAATAATGTGTGTTTTGATGATTTGAAATTTTAAGTGCATGATATATATATATATGATATGGTTGTAATGATGAATGCTTAAAGAAAAACTATTTGAATTTATGATAAAATCATTAATTTGATATGTGAAGGAAAAATATTAAATGGTTAAGAGGGTAGAATAAATTAGAAATTAAGAAATCAAAAAATTTAGGAAAACCTATCTCTGCGAATGGAACTGTCCGAACCCTAGCCACATGCTGATTCAAATAGGGCAAAAACTCAAGTGACGATTCACTTTCCATTTCTATTCCATTTTTGTTCACAACCTCTTTCGACCCAAAAAGGCTAGTGACTATAATTTTCCATCTTCCATAAGAGACATTCTTCTTAGTTTGCATCTTTTCCATCAAGATTTTACTCTTTAATGGCACCTAAAGTTATAGCTTCTAAAACCCAAAGTAGAGTTTAAAGACCTAGAACTCATGGGGAGGCATCCACTTCACATCCTTCATCATCTAGAAGTTCTAGAAGACCTCGAACTACAGTTAATGAAGGTAATCCCTCTTCCCCAAATGTGAATGAAAGGATAGAAGAAGAAAAAGAGAATGTGAGGAGTGAAGATGGGCAAATTTGTTTAATTTGAAAACTCTTTGAGAAGAAGTTGATGGATGAAAAGTGCCTATTGCAAAATTTGAGCCTAGAGATCTTCCACCATACTATTTTGGAAGTGAGGATAAGAAATTTAAGTTTTGCACTTAAATGTTGGGAAGACCAGTCCATGTACAAAGAAAGATTAACTTAAGTTTATTAAGTGTAAATCTGATATTCATTCTATGTTAAATTATCAAGGATGGATTGAGTTGATAAAACTATGAGGCACCAATCTATAGAGAGCTAGTCCTCATATTTTGTTTGAATTGGAAACTACGCTCTTATGAATCCATGGTGAAAGGTTTTGAAATAAATTTTGGAACACATTAATTGTCTCCTAAAAAGCTTCTAGGAGAAACACTAGGAGTGCTAATAGATGAAGATGAAGATGCGTTAAAGAAAGAAGAAATCTTCAATAATTTATCCTCTAGAATGTTTATATCTCAGCCCATACCTACAGGAGAACAAAGGACATGACCATTGAGCTTAGAATGCTTAAGAAAGTTTTAGAAAACATGTTTTTTCCTTAGCTTGGAGGAACCGAACAAGTAACTGCTAGTGAGGCCAGAGTATTATGGAAAATCTACACTTACCAAAAAGTTAGCCCCCCAAGCCTTATGTTCACTGCTTTTGGATATATGCCACTGAGGACTGACCATGTTGTGCCATATGGTGTGTGGTTGACAAAGGTATTTGAACACTTTCATGTTCTAGTATAGAATCCTACCTGCAAGTATCCACGCTTAAGAAAGACTGGGTAGGAGCTACCCTACTAAAGAGAATGGGGATTTCAGTTTCTAGACATGTAGTAGAAATTATTAAGAAAAATGAGACAAAGATGGAAAAAGATAAGAATGAAGAAGAGGAAGAAGTACACTCATAAGAGTAAGAGGAAGAAAGAGGAGAAAGTTGACATGGGCAGCCCCATTGTAGAAAGACATTTCTCACCTTATAGGGATTCACCTTAAGTCAATGTCCCCAGATCCAATGCTTATACATTGTTGTCATAAGAAGTGAAGGAGTTAAGGGAAGAAGTAGGTGAGTTAAGAAGATTGCATGAATCCCAAATGCAAGGAGTGGAAAAGAAGTTAGATATACTTCTTTCTCACTTCAGGTATACACAGTTTGCACCTTCTACACCTAGAAATTGCCCCACTACATTAGTTGAACTAGCCACCACATCTAAGGATCCGGAGCCTAAATTTACTATGAATGAGCTCACATCTCACCAAGCTGCCACTCAAGGGGAGCCTGCCATTCCCTCATCCATTAGGGATCCTCACACTGCTTCATAGGAATTTTAGCGTTTTGCCTTTTTTTGGGGGGGTATAACAACTTTGTATCTTTTGTGAGAATTTCATGATAGATTAATGTAGTGAGGATTATATGATTTTGTGAGAGAATGGATGGATTGAACTAATTGCATTTTTCTTTGACATATAACTGATTGGTTTATATCTTATAAATTATTTAGTTTAATTTTGATGATAGCTATCATATTTGCCTTGATTGATTGTTTAAATGATATCTTTGAGCCATTTTGATGATTTTGATGAGAATTATGATTTTGATACATTTTTGAAATTATATATGAATTGATGTATGCTTGAAAGTTGTTTTTGATATATTTAAAACTTCATTAAAAGTTCTCTAATGTTTGAATGTTGCCCATAACATAAATGTGTTCTCCTTAATGATGAAAATATATTCTATGATAACATAAATGTGTTCTCCTTACTGATGAAAATACATTCTATGTAATGTTCATGGTTGTATGGTATCTATCTTTTAATTAGGAAGAAGAACGTGGAAAAGAATTTGAACATTTGAACAAATTTTGTGATTTATGACAAAATTTTGGAGATGTATCCTCTATTTAAATTACAAATTGCATACATGTGTACAAGGGGAGGAAAGCCGTTTATTTGGGAGAAAAGAAATTTTTCATGACTTGTATCTCAAGGAGAAGTAGAGCATCATATGTCATGATATATCTTTATCAAAATCCATAGGATTACAAATTCTAATTACATAGGGGGAATTAACCATTGGCTCATTAGCATAATCTTAATAGCCATAAGTATTCAAGTTTTGTCATTATCTAAAAGGGAGAGATTTTTAGGATTATATGTATGATTTTAATGATAACAAAACTTGCTTTAAGACTCGATTTATGCTAATGATGCTTCTAGTTTAGAAAGCTTGGACTAGAGACAGATATGCTTGGATTGTGTGTTCTTTAATGAGTTATTATTTATGAAAATATATCAAAAATCTTAGAAATGAAGAAATTATCATGATCAATACTGCGTTCGTCATTGTTTATCATATTGTGATGTGTTGGATCATTTACATGTTAAAAATGAAAATATATATGCTTTATGGACTTTATCATTTTTATGAAAGAAAGAACTTATGATTGAATGAGTTTTTATATTATAGAATATAATATGTGATTTAAAGTATATACCCATACTTAACAACTTAAACATTTGCTAATGGATAATTATAGTTTGAAAAGCATGCCACAAAGAGATATCTTTTTGAATGTAAAGGAATATGTTCTTGAATGAGTTTATCTTTATAAACTCAAAACATGATTCAAGTTTTCCTATCCATGTTTCATAACTTATGCAAACTATATATGGATAAATATAGTTTGATTTACAATAAAAAATATCAAGTTCATAAAGTAGCAAGTGCAAAAATTTCTACTTGCAGGACCGCAGTCCCATAAAACAGTTGCCTGTGAATATTGCCTGCCAATTTCAGACAGAAGTCTCTATCCGAAGCAAATGCCTAGCAGCTTGTGCCTATTGCCTGGCATGTATGCACTTGGCCTAGCCGTCTATTAATGGACAGTAAGGGTGGTTTAGGAGTTTTTATAGAAAACTGACTGCAGTAACATAGCCCAGCCCCCAACGCCTATCACCTAGCGACCTCCAATGTTCAAAATTTTGAATGTTGCAAGCAATATAAATACTGCCCAACCACTTCCAACATTCAAGATTTTTAAAGATCTATTTAATAGGAAATTTTGAGATGTTATAAGTTGTTGAAAGAGGGTGATGGAGCCTAAATATTCTTCAAATCATTTCTACCCAAGGCCAAGAGCAAAAATCTTCATATTACTCACCCAAGAGGTTCAATCTTCAAATCAACATGCAAGGCCTTTGTCAAATACATGAAGGGGAAATCTTCTGCAACTAAGAGAGGAAATCACAGTCTTTAAGTTTTCCCCCTGAGCTTAACAAGAAAAACGTTTAAAGTGTAAAATATTTTCTTGTGTATTGTCTTAGCTTAGTATTGGAGACCAAAATTAACAATAACTAGTTCGTTGGAGATTGTATCATAGATAGTTTGTTATATTGTTATGCCTCCTAGAGCTTGAATTTAGAAGAGTGCAAAGGTACTAGTTTATGCCCCCTAGAGTTGAAATCTAGAAGAGTGTAGTGATAGTGTGTTTATGCTCCCTAGAGCTAGAATTTAAAATAATGTTGGGTGCACTATTGTATTCCATTATAAGAGATATAGTAAAACCCAAGGCACTGGAAGAGAGTGTTCTTGGAAGAGTTGAGTAGAACAATTGGCTCAAACCACTATATATCATGTGTAATATTTGTGTTTGCTTTACTTTACTGCATTTATAGCTTTATCATTTACTTCATCTCAATTTTCACTTAAGCAAGAAAAAGAAGGAATTTGATTTTATAGGGATTAAGCTATAAATTTTTATAAACCCAATTTACCCCTCTCCTCTTGGGTTAAGCCAGTCTAGCATACGAAAGGGACCAACATATATGTATATTTTCAAATAGCATATGTATCATTTTAGATTTAATATGGAAAATGAACTTGATGCACCCCTAAGTTTTATCAGTGTGACATCCTAGGATTTGAGGTAAATTTTATTTTTCTTTGCATTATTAAGTTAGCAATTTTTCTTTTTACTTGATAATGATAGCAATTAAATTGATTGATTTACGATGTTATTTTCCTATCATGAGGATTGCTAGGAAAGCAAGTTAACTTGATAATCAATTGATGTGGACAAAATTAATCAAATTATTACCAAATTATTATATGAAACATGAGAGATATATCGTTAAATTTTAGTACATTGATTTGGTGTCTAATTGTTATTTAATTTATACATGATCAGAAGTGATTAGCATGATGATTATATATGAAGCTTAATGATGTAAATTAGGAAATTTAATATGATTTCAAGAATGAAATTTAATGTGATCTCTAGAATTTTAATTCTTCTATAGCAGTTTTCATGTTTTAACCATAAATTTCTCATTACAACTCAAAATTTGGTAATTCTTTTTGCATTGTTCAAATATTTTCATAGAATAAAACTTTTATGTTTACTACTTTTTCTAATTAAGCATATAGTTTGAGTCGTGGGGCTCATAAAGTGACACCTCTTGAATTGGAGATAGTTATAACATTTTGACTATAACTTTTTCATATGAACTCAAAATGTGGTGATTCTTAATTCATTGGAAAGATAAAAACAAAGGATACAACCTTTGTGTTGACCATGTTTGGCAAATAAGCCCTTGTACATATTATGTATTATTACCAAGTTGATTGCAATGAAAGAGGGATAATTAGTGATGAAATTTTGGATGTTAATTAATGATCAAGTTGCTACCCATGATTGATCCACATTGATTGAAAAAATTATATAAATTATGTCCATCTTAATTGGGATGTGAATGGAGGTATATTAGGCATGATGTTGCTATTCAAAATCATAGAAGAATTATTGAGAGGTAAACAGATTTTATGATGTGATTTAATTCCAAATAGAATATAGTTAGCTAATTGGTAAGTATGGACGCAATTGCTGATTTCTAATTTGAGTTATGCATCAATTGAAGGAGCACAACTTGTATACAATTTGAATTTCTAATTTGTGGATATACATTAGTTGAAGATTCTCAATTCCCTAAAAAAAGGTGCATAGGTTGCACCCTAATTATTCTCTCCCATAGATTCACGCTAACAACCTCTTCTCCCCATCTCAACATGAATTTAGTCACCAATCTCTCTAATAAAAATTCCCACCAATCAATCCAAAAAGGCAACAAGGTTGCAACAAGATTTTAATCAAGTATTCATCAAAATCTAGTGGGCAAAATTGGTTGGAAGTGGTAGCAATATTGTTGAGTCTTCCAAGTAAAAAATGTGAGTTTAATTCCATTATTTTGATTTATTTTGATATGGTAAATCATGGTTATAAAGGCTATATGATTTGGGAGAGTTTGATTGGAAAATTATGCAATTTAATTGTGAAATTCATAGGTAATATTGGACCCTAGAAAAGGGATTGAATTGAGATATTTTGAATGAGAAATTCATGTAAAATTATGGGAAAATAATTTTAGAATGAAAAAATCCTAATTAATTTCATCAAATATGTGAAATTTATGGTTTTTTACTTAGTTGAAGATGTGATGAATACAATCCATGAATTTAACAATGATTTATTTATTGTATATGATAACAATGATTTATTTATTGTATATGATAAGACTGATATTAAATTACATTGGCATAAAGATTAAATTGAAAATCATGAAATTAGGGGCTGTTTATTTTATGGAGATAATGTGGAATATGTTGTGAATAATTGCTGATGGTTAATATGTTTAATCATGCCAATCATGAAGTAGAATTGTTGACAAACTTGATTAGAATGAAGCATGTATGAGGATTTACCGATTGAAAGTCAAGTATGCAAAGTAAGGGCCTGTTTTGCAAATTCATAAAATTTTTATATTGTAAATTGATAAACATGATAATTAGAGTGATTATCATCTTGAAAAGGGGTGTGTAAAGTATAGAAAAGTTGAATTGGCAAATGGGAATGAAGACCTAAATTTAGACTTGGTAAAAAATTGATGAAAGTGAAAGGGAAATTAATTTGTATAATTGTGTAAATGATTGAATATGTTGTGATGAATGTACGGTTGTGATACTTGATTTAGAGGGTGGATTGTTGGTTACTTGGCATAAGGGAAGAAATCTAAAATTTTGAAGAATTGAGGTAAGTAGATTTTTGAAATGAATTTCAAGGTATTGTGAATGGTTGTTTTGGATGCTTATCTGTTTTCGGGCATGGTTGATTGGACGCTCTATGTATGATATTTCATATCGATTTGTGAAATGAGAAATTTTGGAATGATCTTTACTTTGTGAAATTTACAAGATTATTTTATGAGCATGTGGGATGATTGCATGGCATGACATGGTATGGACATATGGGAGTTGTGTACCACATGATGTGACATGAGTGTATGAGAGTTATGTACCCCATGGCATGACAATAATATATGGGAGTTATGCATCCCATGGTGTAATAGGAGTTGAGTACCCCATGATACAGTATAGCATGTGACCTATGTTATGCATGGAAAGCATATGGTTAAGCATACTTGTTATGGAACTTATTGATTGCTTATGTGATGTTTGGATTGTTGATTTAGTTGTTTTATCATGGCTTTTTGTTAATATACTTGCTGAATTTGCCCAAAACTCAGTCCATTATTTTATATGTTTTTATCTGCTAGGATAGATGATGGGGTCCAACCGGGGGTTGGTGCTCATCAAGGACAGTAGGTGCAAAGCTCAAATAGATGGGGAAATTCTTGAAACCGTAGTTGAGACTTTTTCCATTTATTTTGTTATTATGGACCCTTTATATTGGATTAGATAAGTGTTGTAATAAATTTATTTAGATGACTCAAGACTTACTTCACTTATGTTGAGATTGGAGTTTAGTTCAAAATTTGTAGGTGTGTAAGTATGTATGTGTGGGAATGAGAATGATTTGATAGGTGATTTTCTTAATTAAAAATCTTATATTTTGGGGAAGGCTCTGTTGGTTTGGTACTAGAATCCTTCACTGCAATATGAGTGTAGTACCTTAAAATGGGGGTGCTATAATCAATCATCAAAAAGGGGGAGCTTCTAATGCTCCAACTTGCAATTAACTAAGAAAACCACATTTTGATGATTAACAAAACCATAGAGGCAATGGCATAGGTATTAAAGGGCTAATGAATTTACCAAAGTGTAAAAAAATTCCAACTACAAGCGAAAATTGATTATCAACCGCCTAGCGAATTCGCCTACAACCATAGCTGATTAACAGTTGCTTATAGCATTCACCTGCGGGGTTTCAACAAGACCCCAAGTCATTAGATGATAAGTGAATTTTATTCACTTATATTAGATATCTTTTGAGCTTTATATTTGATTTATTCTTATTTTTTGTGAATATTATGTGAGTTTTTATGTTGATTATAAGTTGAGTTAATTAGAAAAAAAGTTGAAGAAAAATAAAGCATAAAAGGGAGGAAGGAAAGATGTAAAATGGAAGTTGGAAAAGGATGAAACTTGGATAAGTCACTATTTGGGAGCCACAACGCCCATGTTGTTGGTCAATTGGAACATGACGTGCATTGTGGAGAAAGATTTTGGCATCGAAGAGCCAATCAAGTGTGGAACAACATAATGTTTTAGCAATATATGGTTCTTGCACATAATAAAAGTTGGAATCCGTACGGAGGTGCAACCTAATCCTAAATTGGGTTATTTAAATAGGAAAAAGTTGCAAAACAAAGGAAGAAAAAACAACTTCAGAAAAGGAGCAAAATTTAGAAGAGAATTTGGGTGCAAAGTTATGGAGAAAGAGTGAAACTGTAATTAGGGTTTCTTTGTTCCTCATTATTATTCCTTCATTATTTTCATCATGTGTAGAATACTAGGGATTGTTTTTATTACTATTATAAGTAAATAAACTTCTCTTTCTAGAGAAGAGATGGATCGTATGTGAATCTTATGGTTTGATTAATTAGTTATAATATTTAGAGTTTTCATTGGCTTGTTTGTGATGTCTTGTTCTTAATGCTTTCAATTTATTGGCCATCTATTGAATAATTTTATATTTGGGATTTTAAACTCCGAAGAGGTAATTCTAAATAGGATCTAGACATAATAACATGAAATTCTAGATAACTCGGGAGAGCTTTTAGGTTTTGTGAAATCATTTAAAGAATTATAGATCATAATGCATTCTTAATCTTTCGATTCTTATAGAGATATTTAAATTGAGATATTAAAAATAGATACGTAACTTAGCATTAGGGAGAGGGAGTTGAGTGAATTAGAATTTTTGATTTATAAGCCAATAAAATAATCAATATATAACAAGTTGAGAACACCATAATTGAAACATAAGTAAAATCGATCATCTAGAGCTTTTCTATCTTGATATCATTCCACCAATGTTTGTTTAATTCTACTTATCATTCAATCTCTCAAATTTTTATTCTCCAAATATAGTTAAGATTATTTAATATAATAACTAGTGAATAATTGAAATTTACAGTCCTTGAAGAGATGATAAACCTATTCTCATCTTTATACTATAAAACTTGACACTGTATGCTTGTGGTAGGATTCAGTGCGAATACGTTTTTAGCACCATTGTTGGCGATTGTATAAATTTTAATTTTTTACTAATATCATTATAAGATAATTCTAGTTTTCATTTAAATTTTTATTTCTTACTTTATTTTGAATTTTTTCTCTCATCTTTTATTTGATTCCCTTTTGTTTTCTTGACAATGTATGCAAAGTCCTAGAGCAACTGACTTAATTCTTTTGATCTAAATATCAAAAGAACACTTTAAGAAATCAAAAAAGCAAAGTGAACCAAATCCAACATAATGGCAAAGCAAAATCAACATAGAGCGATCAAGAATTATTTCAAGTTGGTGGGCAATGATAATTATTTCATAATTGCTCCTCCAACAATTAATGCCAACAACTTTAAGTTGAAGCATAAATTGATCAACATGATGTAGCAGAATTAGTTTGGGGGATCTCCAAGTGAAAATTAGAATATTTACTTGGCTATGTTTAGAGAAATCAATGACATAGTGAAGATGAATGGTGTTTCGGATGATGCCATCAAATTCTGATTATTTCCGTTCTCTTTGAGAGACAAAGCTAGAGGTTGACTATAGCTAGGAAGCATTAGTACATGGGATGATATGGTTGAAAAGTTCTTAGATAAATTCATCTCACCTACAAAAATTGCTCAATTCATAAGTGAAATAGGTCAGTTTAAGTAGATGGACTTTTAGCCACTTCTTGTTAGGGGAGATTCAGAGATTTGATTAGAAGATGTCCTTAATATGATTTAAATCAATGGTTTTGATTAAGAAATATATATGTGTGATGTATGTTCACTTGCATCTTTGGTGAAAAGAAACCAAAGGGGTGATGTTGTGCATTGATTTTTACCCACAGTCAAATGCTCTCCACTAAACAACATTCCCCACCAATAAAAATTTACCTCCACTTTTGCTAATTGGATTCAAAATCCATGCAGATAGATCATGGTTGAAAATACAATGCTGAAATTGCTGAATTAAAAAGCCATTGTTAGAGCTACACAAGCCACCTATGTTAGAAAAACTTCACCCATGCAGTTGAGATAGTAACAATAGTTTACCTGGTGGGTAAATGTTTTACTGGCACAGGTGGAATTTTCCATGCTGACTGAATAGGCAGGCACTATTGTTTGCATAGAATGCAATTGAAACATTGTCTAATGGTTAATTCCTTTACTTGCACAATTGGAATGGGTGTGTACACTCTAAGTATTAGCTATTTTTTCAACTTGTGCAAAAGAGGTTGCCAAAATCACACAGAAATAGTGTAGTTTGACGGAACTTACCCCATGGATATCTCTCATCCACACAGTTGAAATGGTTTTCAAACTGTGCCGTCGAAGTGGTTTCCCTATGTGCAGGTGAATGTGGAATCTATTGAATGGATCCTACCCACTAGACAATTTTTTTATTCATGCAAAAAAGAAGCTTACAAAAGCATGTTTTTACTTACACAATTAGAGACCTTGTCTACGTAGTTAAACAAATGATGTGGCCAAGTTGGATTCTCCACCTAACCAAAGTCACACAATTGGGCTTTATCATGTCTATAAGAATTTAATTTGCATGCAACGTAGACCCACTCTCAATAGCGAAGTTGAAATTTGTTTATGGAGCTACCTTCCCCTGACTACGTGGTTGGGTGTGCCATTGGAACCATCCCAGACCACACAAGATGTTCCTGCCTTCCGCTTCACAATCAAATGGAATTGATTCTTAAGCCCATCAATTTTCCTACATGCTATAGGTAAGGTAAGAAAGCTTCATGGGATTAATATTAAGCTTTAGATTTTCCCTGTTAATAGTCATGTTGCATGAAACCCATTGACCAAAACATGTAAAAATCATTTTTCAGATGTCAAAATTTATCAAAATCTACCAAGGCCATATGTTTTGAACAACAAGAGGGCATGATAAAAAATCATGCTGTCAAGAGGCACAACTAAAACATATGATCGCATGGTGTAGTTAATTATGGCCAAATCAAGTGGCAGTCCATTGTAAATTATTTAGCAAGTGCATAATGTCAAGTTTTATAGTATAATGATGAATGAATGTCGTATCCATAGGGATTGGGTATTCCAACTGATCACTATCTATTGTAGTAGATAATCTTGATTTTATTTGAAAAATCAAGTGATGTGAATTTAACTAAAAAGTAGAAATAGATAGGCTTTTGAATGGAAGAATTCAAGGTAAAGAAGCACTAGAGGATCAACTTCACTTATACTTTTACCATGGTGCTCTTAACTCATTATATATTGATCATTTTATTGGTTTATAAATCAAGAATGCTAATTCACTCAACCTCCCTCTCTTGAGTGCTAAGCTAAGTATCTAATCTCTACTTTCCAATTTTGATATCCCTATAAAAATTGAAAGGTAAAGAATGCGTTACACTTTTTGATTCTTTTGAATGATTCCATAGAACCTAGAAGCCCTCCTGAGTCATCTAGAATCACATGTTATGATGCTTAGATCATATTCAAGATTACCTCTCCTGAGTATCAAATCCCAAATATGTATTCATTTAATAAACATCCAATAAATTGAAAGCATTAAGAGCAAAGCATCATAGATAAACTAACAAAAACTCTCAATCATATAACCCATTAATCACACCATAATGTCAGGACAAGATCCATCTCTCCTCTAGAAGGAGGAGTTTAGCTACTCATGATGAAATAAGAATCCACAAACATTCATACAAAATTATCAAAATTCAAATTCCAACTTTAATCCAAGTTACAAATAATGAATAGGATGGAAAACACAAAAACAACAAGGATTAAAATGGTAGATAACTCTTCCTGATGATGCTTGACTTGATTGACAACTTGAAGCTTCTTCCTCTCCAAAAGTCTTTCTAAAACCTCTCCAAAAGCCTTTCTAAAACCTCTCCAAAAATGTCCCCTCAACTCTCCCCCTCCTCTCTAGGGTGACTTCTCTTTATTTTTATACCTTTTTCCTTGAAGATTTGTCTTTTTTCATTTTTCTAAGCAACTATAGAAAATTTGTAGTCGTGTCCAAGCCATTTCAGAAAATCCAGAATTGTGTCTTGAGTTCCAGTGCCACGGCACAGAAATTCAGTGTTGTGGCACTATTCACTCTGTTTGCTAACTTTCCTCTTGTCTTGGGTTAGCGTCATGGCACAAACTTCCTATGCTATGGCACAGACTTGTTGTCCACTGCTTTCTTCATGTTCTGATTCAAATCTGTGCTGCAGCACAGACTTGCTGTCTACACCCATTCTTCAAGCTTTGATTCAGTTTCACGACACAGATTGTTGAACATACTATCTAGCTTGATTTTGATGATGAACATTCTTAACCAAGTATGTTTTAATAATGAGTAAAGATATGAGTAAAACATTAAGGCACTAAAAATCTATTCTCAAGTATATAGCAGAAATATTAACTCATACTCAATGTAAAAATAACCTTCATGTTGATAAAAGGAAGAAATAGAGCAAATGCTCTTTAAAAATAAGTATCTCAATTTCATATATATTTCAAACAAGAAAATAAAGATTTTAAAGCCTTCAAGATATGCTTTGGTGCCAAACAAAAACATCTTCAAAGTCATCACAATGCACTTCGGTGTCAATTGGAATGTTTTGGAGTCGTCGCAGCAAACTTCAGAGTAAACAGACAAAGCTTCGGAGTCATCATGATATGGTTTGAAGACAACTAAAACAACTTCAAAGTTAACTGGAAAAGTTTTGGAGTCTTCACAGCGTACTTCGGAGTCATCATAAGCATACTTCAGAGTCAATAGGAAAGCTTCATAACCATCACAACATACTTCAGAACCTACAGGTAAGCTTCGGAGTTATGATAGCAAACTTCACAGTAACTTTGGAGTCATCATGAAAGTTTCGGAGTTGTCATAGTACACTTCGGAATCAATAGGAGACATTTTGGAGTTTATCAAGCAAGCTTCAGAGTTATGAACATATACTTCAAAGTTATTCAGTTACGTTTCAGAGTAATTCAAACACGCTTTGGAATTTATTAGACTTGCTTCGGATTCCTCAAAGCCTTATTTCAGAGTTAGCAAGTAAGCTTTGGAGTCATCAAATAGTACTTTGATTTTCAGAAAGATATGAGGATAGGAGAATAGTAAAAGCAAATTTTCACTTTTGAAGCCTTTGGTATGTGGCTAGAAGTGTTGGAATTGTTAAGATACCAAGGTTGGAATGCATATGTGAGTTATAGAGATAGTTTGTATCCTAGACTTGTAAGAGTACTAATCTGTAATCTCAACACTAGGATGAAAAAATCATGTATAGGAGAAATAAAGATTGTACTATCCATAGCGAGTTAAAAAAATTTTTCAATCTCTTTGAAGAAGAAGAAGAGATAGTATGGCCTTTTGGAGCTAAATTGTTCTCGGATTTAGCAGAAACAGAAATAGATGAGAAGGAAAACTATTTACTTGCTAATCACCTAAATGTGAATCTCAAGCTAGCATATCTCATTGTAATGAACAATGTTTATCCTTGAAGAGGAGCTACTGGTGATGTGTCTGAAAAAGATACCAGAATTATATGGGCATTGAAGAATAGGAGAAAACTGAATCTATCCAAATTGATGATAGATCACATTCACTTGATCAAGAGCACTATAAGGTTTTCCTTACCTTATAGAATGGATTTGACCAAACTAATGACAGAAGCAAGAGTAGATCTCTCAAATGAAAATGAAGACCTTCCAAGAAACATAGACACATTAGATGAGAAGACTCTAAAAAGAATGGGCTTTAAGCAAACTACATAGGCTTGGATCATTGAAAAACCAAAACGTGCAATTCAATTAAAGAAATCTAAACCTATTGAAAGACCAGAAAGAGGAGATTTCACTGAACATGTTACTGAACCAAGGCATGAACTCTCCTCACATGAAGAAGAAGAAGAAGGAATAGAAAGACAAGATTTCATGATTCCACTAGTAGAAGCAATAGAGGAATTCTCCAGTAGAGAAGATCAATCAGAAGTTGAAAGAATAGAAGAAATTCCAAGAGAGGAACAAAGAACTGACATTGAAGATATAATGGAAGCAACTTTGAAAGAAAATGTATGTGAAGAAATAGTTGCAACAACCATGCCATCACGCACTCCTATTAGATCCCCTTCACCCATTAGACCCACTTATACTCATCAACCATGCACCTCATCAATTTCCCCTAAACAACTAATCTCACAACACCTAGAGGATAGACTGACAACGATTGAACACTTTTTGTCCACTCTAGCTCTTCAAATGAATAGAATGGATCATAATCTTTCCACTGCCATGTCATCTATGATCCTAAGGGCTGATAAGATTGACCAAAGACTTGATTCTCTACAAGCTCTAGCAGAATCATTCAGAGGTCAAGCCTACATCCAACTCATTTTCCATCACCTCCACATCACTTCTCTCCAGTCAAAACCAACTCCCCAATAACAGTGATGGCTTCCCCCTTACATTCACCTCCTCATCCATCATTATCTTCTATCATTCTAGAGATTGCTCAATCTGTGAGTCAACCTCCTCTAACATAGCCTTCATCATCAGTTCCACCATTCCCAATTATCTTTCCAATCCTCATCCAGCCATTGTTAGATATGGAAAGTATCCCTATCATTATACCAATTTCTAAATGGTGCTTTCTTCTCCTACAACCATTTGATGAACTAGGCTTCACTAAAAAAGATCTTTATTTGTCAGGAGAACTCTTTACTGAATGAATTAATCAAATTCCACCAGAGTGGGAATCACCCTCAATTCGTCCAGAATGGAGAAGAACTCAAACTCCTCCAAAATCTCCTCCAAAACTAACTATTGATAATCTTGACATTCTCATTCTAATTGCTAATCGAATCAGGATGACTTTTTCTGAGTTTGCAAATAAAACCAAATTCAATTTTGAAGTTGCTAGAATGTTTCTCTCTCATAACATCATTATACCCCCTTAAGAATTGCCATTTTCTGAACTTGAGGATCCTAATATTCTACACAGGATTCAACTTCTTCCAAATCCTCCTTTGACTCTCAAAGGTCACACAATTCATATTCCTGATAGAGATTTAATTTTTTAAGAGTACTCTAAAAAACTTCTTCAGATGCTTCTAGCATCAAAACCAATTAGAGGTGTTTCCATCTCCCTCATGTCCTAATCAATTCTTTATTCTCACTAAGGAAGAATACTCTTTTTATAACAATGCAAACATAGAGGCCATTGTTAACAATCTCCCTCTTCCATACCCTCAACTTTTAGATCCCTCTATTCAAGATAGAATAAGACAAATACAACCTCCACTAGTTACTTTTCAAAAACCAAAATCCTCACCACCACCTACTACCAACCCCAAACCAAAACCATAACCCAAACCATCCTCTTCAACACAGCCTTCGTCCTCCACACCTAAAAGGAAGCCAAGAATTCTACCTCCCAAAGAACACAAAAAGGTTCCTCTTGAAAGAATAGCCATGTACTATTAGGATTACACAGCCTACATGAATGCCAATATAGAAGCTCTCTTAAAAGGGACTCTTGTGGCATTTCTTAAACAATTGGATCCAAAATTTTGAGAGAGAATTGATTTTATCTATGTATCAAGCTATGGAACTATAGCTTATACACATGAACCTCCTGTAGCTGTTCCAAAGGATCCATTTTTCATCTCATCTCCTCCACTAAAAAGACCCAGATCATCCTCCAAAACACATAAGCCCTCTATTACACAATCCTCTTCTCAACCCAAGCCATCTCTTCCACCTCTCAAGGATATCTTTCTCAAGACCTACAAGAGAAAATCCAAACCATTAGGTTGATATTATTGTCTTTTACATTTTCTCTGATGTAATTTTTCTTTCTTTATGTAAATAATTTTGACTTTAGGAATATGATGTATCTACAAATTTTTGATCAATGACAAGTTCTATATCTCTGCAATTTTTGGTCATGATTAATATTCAATATTATTGATTATTTCTTTACACCTTTTTGATTATGAAAAAAGGTGGAGAAAAGTGAACGTATAAACTCATATGTAAAATGTGCATATATGAAAATATATAAACTGATATGTAAAATGTGCATACATGAAAATATATAACTGATATGAATGAAAATTTCTATTATATGAAAAATAGTTAAAATATTATGCATCCATTTAGGAGGAGCTGCATTGAATTAATGAATAGAAATTTTATTGAAATATCTACAAATTAATTTGCTTTAAGTTTATTGTTAGACAAGTTTTGAAAGGTATATCACTCATTGTTTTGTCATCATCAAAAAAGGGGAGAATGTTGAACATACTATATCTAGCTTGATTTTGATGATGAACATTCTTAACCAAGTAAATTTTTATGATGAGCAAAGACATGAGTGAAACATTAAGACACTAACAATCTGTTCTCAAGTATCTAGTAAAAATATTAACTCATACTCAACTTGAGAATAACCTTCATGTTGATAAAAGAAAGAAATAGAGCAAATGCTCTTTAAAAATAAGCATCCGAATTTCATATATACTTAAAAAAAGAAAATAGAAATTTTAAAGTCTTCAAGATATGCTTCAGAGCCAAACAAAACCATCTTCGAAGTCATCACAATGCACTTCAGAGTCAATTGGAATGCTTTGGAGTCGTCATAGCGAACTTCAGAGTAAATAGACAAAGATTCGGATTTGTCATAGCGAACTTCAGAGTAAACAAATAAAGCTTTAGAGTCATCATGATATGGTTCGGAGACAACCAAAATAAGCTTCGGAGTTAATTGGAAAAGTTTTGGAGTCTTCACAGTGTACTTTGGAGTAGTCATAAGCATACTTTAGAGTTAATTGGAAAGCTTTAAAACTATCACAACATACTTCAGAACCAACAGGGGAGCTTCAGAGTCATGGTAGCAAACTTCATAATAAACTTCAGAGTCATCATAAAGTTTTAGAGTTATCACAATACACTTTGGAATTAATAAGAGACATTTTGGAGTTTCTCAAGCAAGCTTTGGAGTTATGAACATATACTTCAGAGTAATTCAAACACGCTTCGTAATTCATCAGACTTTCTTCGAAGTCCTCAAAGCCTTATTTCAGAGTCAGCAAGTAAGCTTTGGATTCATCGAACAATACTTCAGAGTTACCTTTCCTGATGCATCAAAGGTTTGGAAAATCCAAAATCCTCTCTGCAAAGGTTTGTGACAATTAAGAAGGCTTATTTTCATTTCGGAGAATCTAAAGAAAATAAATTAGATCATCTAAAATCATTCAAGACACTCTTGTCACTTCAGAGTAATCGAAGAAGCAACTTCGGAACATTCGATACCTATGTGAATTTCAAGAAAGTCAGTGACAAAGTTGCAGACCAATACCAGATTGATGCAAATTCAGATGTCAGACAAAGTGTAAGGTGGAAAAAAATATTTTGGAACATTTGAAAGTTTGCCAAAGTCAGCAATAGAAAAATCTCTCTCAACCTATAAAAGAGAGATTCAAAAGCAAAAGAAAAAGAACCGAATATATTGAATGTACGAGAAAACACAAGAAGCTAAAAGTTTTTAAGCATTCAAAATCTTCCTTCAAAGTTCAACTCCAATGGCTATAACTCTATCAGAGCTCTTAAGTCTAAATTGCTTCTCAATCAAGGAGTTTGAATCTTTTACTCTTATTACTTATTCATTTACTGAAAGTTCTGAATTTATGTACAAATCTGCCTAAGTAGAAGCATTAATCTGTACACTTAGTTTTAGCATTTGGTAACACAAGTAGAGTGCTTTGTGCTTATGTATTGAGATAAGAAAGTAGGAAACTTGCTGAAAGGAAACAAGTTTGTTGGTGAGCTTTGAAAACCAACATTTTGTAGAAAGTTTTTGGTTAACTTAAAAAACCAGTAAGTAAGTTGGTGAGCGTGCTGGAAAACTATTATGTATTTGATTAAGTTGATCAAGGTATTAGTGGAACATGAGTTCAGTAGAGGAAAATGACTCGGAGAAGCAAAGTAGGAACCCAGGAAAGGTCGAACCACTACAAAAATCTTATATTGTGCAATTTATTCTATTTATTCATTTAGCACTTAAACCATTTGATTTGGCCAAAAGTTTTAAAAATTCAATTCCACACCCACCCTCTTGAGCTACCATTGTGTAAGGGACCAACACAAATTTCCTGTGCTATGGTACAGACTTGGTGTCCATCATTCCTTTACAATTTCTCTACTTCATTGCATTTCTTGTGTTTTCTCCATACTTCTTAAAGTTGTGTGCCTACAAACAAACACAACATAAGCACAAAAATTAATTAAAACAACTCGAGAATAAACCAAAAGTTCATTTAAAAAGGAATGATATGAGGGAATAATATTCATTTATCAAATACCCCCAAACTTATAACTTTGCTAGTCCTCGAGCAAAACAACACAACACAAAACATGTCAATTAGGTTCATCATCTAAACACCTCAATAGAATTAACATGGCTAAGAAGAAAATTTTGAAGTATCATATATATCTAAAATTAGAGTATCATTTCTACTTGGACCTTATCTTCTCAGCCTTAGATTCCAAATGCAAATGCAAACAATATAGTCATTCCAATTTATCTCATTTCATACGTAGTTTCATTTCGTTGACCAAGTAATACGTATTCAATCCAAACTCTATGAACTCATAGCATGAAGATGAGACTACAATAGATTAGCACTTGATGTTTTACTTGTGTTATTTTCTTCTTTACATTGCTTGTTTTCCTTTTGTGGACTGTATTACTATCACACTCTTAACAATTATATTCTTTTGAATTCTTTGGAATGTGATCCCCCCAATTCTTGGGTTGTATTACTACCGCACCCCCAAACTTATCTTCTTTTTAGTTCCTGAGATGTGATCCCCCCACATACATGATAAATCTAATGTTTGTCTCAAATGCTAATTGCAAAGAGTTCTAGAATTTGAACTGAAATATGCAAGCTTAGTTACCTAAATTGTGAGTTCAAAAGAAATGGCTATGTGATCTATGTATAATGAATCTAAAGTAATTTAAATAAGTGATCAGGTCAAAAGTATAGACAATAATGATATCAATAATGTTCATCCTAGCCATAATTATATATCTCTTATATATCATTAAATTTCTATGATGATCTTGATTAATATTCATAACACACATTTTTTTAAAATACATTTTCAAAGATTAAACATGACCAAACATGGCCATACTCAAATAAAATACTAGACAGAGGTACTGAACAATTACACATGAACTAGCTAAACACACAAGACCATAAACTAGTCTAACACACAAAATAGGTTAACAAAGCATAAAACATAAAACATAAACTAGACTTCCCCCAAACTTAAAAGCTATATTGTCCTCAATGTAAGAAAGAATTTAAACTGCAAGGACTTCCCTGAAGGGGCTTAGTCATTATCAAGAGCATCATCATCTTCATCTTCTTCTTTACTTTGCTCATCTTCTTCATCTTCTTCTTCAATTTGCTCATCTTCTTCATCTTCAGCTTCCTCTTCATTGTGGTCTGTGACTTCATCTTCCTCCAGTGGATATGCAGGAAAAGCTGGGGAGGAAGGAAGCTGAACCAGATTCCCTGACTGGGTGGAACACTCTAAAGCCAACACAATGTGGCACTATAGCAAATGCTCATACTGCTGATCATGTCTAGCAGCCATTTGATTGAGCCATCTGGTGAGGGTATCGACTATCTAGCAAATTTCAATGTGCAATCAAGAGGTGCTTGGTTGGGTAGTGCTGGTGTCCTTACCTGATGTCTTCATCATATCCGAGAAATGGCATGTTTGGGATGCTGAATTTTCTTGGATGGACTGCTTGGCACTTCTGCTTGTCGACATAGATCGTAAATTAGAGAGGGGTGACCAAAACCTCCTGTGGGAGTTAATACTTATGCCTTATAAGCTTCAATAATTTTTCTGGCATTAACAGATAACCAATTTAAATGGCAAAGTTTAGCAGTGCTCGATCTCTATAAACTCCAAAAACATGGTTTGATCTTGCAGAAATAAAGTAATGTCATACTTTTACTAGAGTGTGTAAGCATCTATTGGGGAAAATTTTCACCTCACTTCTAGATGTTTTCCACTGTATTATTTTTTTGGCTAGGACCTTGATGATCACATCATAATCACCCCCTTGATTCTGTAGTGTGGAGAAGTCATCTTCAGGTATATCTAGCATTTGATATCTACTATTGATGGTGGAGCTGTCAAACGCAACCCATCAACCATTCACCAATGCCCTCAGATTTAGATGTTCTTGTGCATTGGCATAGAATTCCCATACAATGGGAACACAAGCTACGCCTAGTTGCTTGACAAACTCCTCCAATGCCTTTTGCTAATAGTCCCACAGACACTTCAAATTGGGTTGAGAAGTCCTTGTTCTTTGATACATTTCTATTCACAATGGAGGTTTTTTATCTCTCTACAACCTCTAGACTCACAAATGTAGGCTTGATTTGGGGTCCCGAGTTTGCACTTCACTGCCTTTTGGATGGACCTGCAGTTGTGGCTTTATGTCCCTTTGGAGCCATAGTGATGATATGCTGACTATTGTGTAATAGATGTAACACTAAAGTTCGATGAAGCATAACACAATCTATTCAAGAACAACGCAATAAAGATCCACCAAGATCAAACACAATAGCCCTAAACTTCCAATTGTAGCCCACACTAAGCCAATAACAATTTTAGCCACTCAATGTAAACCTCACTTCACTAAAGAATTTTCATATACACCTTAAAGGCATTAATTTGCTCACTAAAATGCAGTAAGCAACAAGCCACACTTCAATAGCACTACACAAACTAGCAATGCCAGAGGATCTATAAATACCAATCATAATCACCCATAAAAAATTTCCACTGCACTTAGGATTTTCGTCGAACACTTGAGGGGCATTAACAAGATTGGTCATAAACAATCCTTTCTCACCCAATTCATAATGCACTTCTCCACAGTTTCTTCTAGCACAACCACTCAACACAATGGCTATGAAAATTATTTCCCATAAGAACCTACATGTCTCACAAACATTTCATCGAACACCCTATGCATACAAGCTGACCTTATCCACCAATCACCATTTCCACAACCTTTTCTCTACTTTTTTCCATGAAGAAATGAATCCCAAGTAATTTGCAAATGAAATACTTACTTGATGCCTGAAGGTGCCAAGAAATCCCTCACTTGGTGTGAAGCTTCCTCATTTCCAACCCTTGAAAAGACTATGTTGGAATGAAAAAATGGGTTTGGATGGAAAAAAGATGATGTTTAGGTCGTATGAGTGTGTGGAACAATTGGATGCTCTCATTTTGGGAGTTAGGGAATGTTGGAGAGTGGGAAGAAGAATGGAGAAGGAAAGGAGAGAACCCTAATGTCTTGGCACAAGAATGGCAAAAAAAGGGATGTGAATGCTCTTAAGTAACGAAGGACATGTGCACATGTGAGAGGGGCCAAGTGCCATGGAATAGACTGGTAGTGTTGTGGCATCATATTGTTGATTTCCATATGAAGTGCGCATTTGAACTGTGTCGTGGCATAGACATTGTAGTGTCGCAGCACAATTTGCCTAGACTCTCAATTGCTTTAGTGAATGAATATGGGCTGCAGCATAGCATTTTAGTGTCACGACACTAACTTGTTGGATGAAATGTTATGATCCAAGTCCCCTTCTATTCCATGAATTTGCTATCTTGAATCAAAAATAGCATTCCATCTCTGTCCATATGGATTCCAATGAGGCATTTGAACCTACCAAACAACATGATTTACTAAATTAACAACATCAAGCTATACATTTAGCAAAAGAAAATTGAAAATTAATTATGGAAAGAAATCAATTAATCAAAATTGATTAAGAAATTTTAATGAAAAGAAAGTTTGAAAACTTGAGTTACCTCCCAAGAAGCGCTTGGTTTATAGTCTCAGCCTAATTGTACTCCTCTTCATTTCACTTCTTTGAAGTGTGTGAAATCTCCACTCTGATTTACTTGCTCATGCTTAAAGTAATGCTTGATCCTTTGCCCATTCACTTAGAATGTTCGGCCATCTTGAGCTCTCAAGTCCACTACTTTGTGTGAGGAAATATCCTATATACGATGAATGGTCCAGACCACATAGACTTAAGCTTTCCAAGAAAAAATTTCAGGCTTGAATTAAATAAGAAAACTTATTTTCTTGGGTGGAACTCTCTATTGAAAAAGAGCATGTTATGCCATCTCTTTGTCCTCTCTTTATAAATGTTAGCATTATCATAAACTTGTTGACGAAATTCTTCCATCTCATTTAGTTAAAGCATCCATTTCTGTCATGCAGCTTCCAAATTCAAGCTGAACTTCCCCACTACCCAATAAGCTCTATGCTCCAATTCAACTAGGAGATGGTAGGCTTTTCCAAACACTAACCGATATGGAGACAGGCCAATTGGTGTTTTGTACATTGTTCTGTATGCCCAGAGCACATTATCCAGTCTTTGAGATCAGTCTTTCCGATTCAAGCCAATTATCTTTTCCAAAATTTGCTTTATCTCTCTATTTGATACTTCTGCTTGTCCATTAGCCTATGGATGATAAACGAGTGCCACTTTATGTCTCACACCATATTTGGAGAGGAGGTTGTCAAATAGTTTATTGCAAAAATGTGACCCTTCATCACCAATGATGGCATGTGGTGTCCTGAACCTCATGAAGATGTTCTTCTGCAAAAACTTCAACACCACATTCGCACCATTGGTTATTGTGGCTACCACTTCCACCCACTTGGAAACATAGTCAACTACAAAAAGAATGTATGAGGAGCCAAAAGACATCAAAAATGGTCTCATGAAGTAAATTTCCTAGATAGAAAAATTTCCACTTAAAGGATATTTGTTAGTGGTAGTTCATGTCTTCTTGAAATTGTGCCCATTCGTTGGTAGCTATCACAAGTTTTTACAAACTTGTACTTATCTTTGAAGAGTGTGGGCCAATAAAAGCTTGACTGGAGAACTTTTGTAGTTGTCTTATCGGCATGATGATGGCCTCCATATTGACACGAATGGCAGCTTTGCAAAATATTTTGTAGTTCTTCTTCTAGAACACATCTTTGGATAATCTAATTAGCACATATCTTGAACAGCAAAGGCTCATCCTATAGATAAGCCTTGACATCATGCAAGAACTTGTTCTTTTGCTGCCATGAGAAGTTGGGAGGTAAAGTTCCACATGCAATATAGTTCACAAAGTCTATGAACCACAGACATCTTCCACTCAACATGAAGAGTTGCTCATCTAGGAACTTCTCTCAAATTGTACTCTCTTCTCCTGGATGTTATTCCAACCTGGATAGATGGTCTGCTAATACATCCTCAGTTCCCTTCTTGTCTTGGATCTCCACATCAAATTCTTGCAATAGTAGAATCCATCGAATCAGCCTTAGTTTTGCATCCTTCTTCGTGAATAGTTATCAGAGAGTTGCATGATCAGAGTGGATGACAACTTTAGAACCAATAATGTATGATTGAAACTTTTCTAATGCAAACATCATAACTAGTGGTTCCTTTTCGGTTGTGGTGTAATTCTGTTGTGCTTCGTCCAAGGTGTGGCTTGTGTAGTAGATGGCTCTGATGACTCTGTCTTGCTTCTGTCTAAGTATAGCTCCCACTACATTGTCACTAGCATCACACATTATCTCAAATGGTTGGTCCCATTGAGGCATCATCAAAATTGGAGTTGAAATCAGCTTCTCCTTCAATGTTTTGAAAGCCTGCAAATAATTATCATCAAAGTTAAATGGCATATCTTTTTCCAAAAGATTGCATAAAGGTTTTGAAAAATCCTTAATGAATCTCCTGTAAAAGCCTGCATGGCCTAGTAAACTACAAATTCCCTTTATATTGGTTGGAGGTGAGAGTTTTTCAATGGTTGTAATCTTTGCTTAATCCACTTCTATTCCACGAGCTGAAACTTTGTGCCCCTATACAATGCCTTACCTAACCATGAAATGACACTTCCCCTAATTGAAAATAAGGTTAGTTTCTTCACATCTCTGTAGGACAAGAGATAAGTTATGCAAACATTGATAGAATGTTGAACTAAAAACTGAAAAATCATCCATAAATACTTTCATAATGTTCTCTACCATGTCATGAAAAATTGCCATCTTGCATTTGAAATGTGGTGGGAGTATTACATAAACCTAAAGGCATTCTCCTATATGCAAAGGTACCATATGGGCAAGTAAAGGTTGTTTTCTCTTATTCCTCTGGTGCAATCACTATCTGATTATAACCTGAGTATCCATCGAGAAAGTAGTAATAATCATAGCTTGCTAAACTGTCCAGCATTTGATCAATAAAAGGCAATGGAAAATGATCCTTTCGCGTGACTTTATTAAGTTTCCTATAATCAATGCACACTCACCATCTTGTCACTATTTTGGTGGGTATCAATTCATTGTTTTCATTCTTAATCACTGTCATCCCACCTTTCTTTGGCACATATTTCACTGGACTCACCCATTCCCTATCAGAGATGGCATAGATAGTACTTTCTTTGAGCAATTTCAAAACCTTAGCACGTACTATCTCCTTCATTATAGGATTGAGTTGTCTTTGATGCTCTCTAGAAGGCTTGTAAGAATCTTTCATCAAAATCTTATGCATGAAGATGGCTAGACTTATTCCTTTAATGTCCTCAATCGACCATCGACTTATGATCTCTCAACACCCAAAGTAATTTCTCTTCTTCCAAACCTGTCAGAGTAGAAGAAATAATCACCAGAAATGATGAATCATTACCTAAAAATGCATGCCTAAGGTGATCTGGCAACTACTTTAGTTCCAATGCAATTTTTACTTCTTCCACAACCAGTTGTTCATCCAAGGATTTCATGTCATTACCAATTTTCTCTTCTGAGGATGCTTCTAATGTCAAGACATGCTCCATGACTTCCTTAGGACATGTCATATCTTGACTAATAGAAGTTCCAATACAATTTTCTATCTTGAACACTTTCATAAAAAGTGGAATTTACACAATCATTCAACACCTCAATCCTGTTACATGAATTCTTCTCAATTAGGAAATTTATAACTCGGTAAATATTAAAATTTACCTCTTCTTCATTGATCCTCAATTTAATTCACCTTGCTGAATGTCAATCAAAGCACTTTTAGTTGCTAATAATGATCTTCCAAGAATGAGGGGTACTTCATGGTCTTCTTTTATGTCCAATACCACGAAGTCAACTGAAAAAAATGAATTTATCCAGTATGACCAGCACATCTTCAATAATTCCCCATGGATAGGTCAAGGATCTATCCACCAACTATAGTGTGATGGTACTGGGCTTTACTTATCCTAATTTAAGTTTCCTAAAAATTGACAAAGGCATTAAGTTAATAGATACACCTAAATCATATAATGCCTTATGAAAGAAGAACTTCCTATGGAGCAAGGGATAGTGAAACTACTTAGATGTTTTAGTTCTTGTAGAAGCTTTCTCTGCAATATGGCACTGCATTCCTTAATCAACTTCACTATCTCAAACCCTTCAAGCTTCCTCTCTTTGGACATAACTTCCTTCATAAACTTGGCATAATTGGGCATCTGCTCCAAGGCCTTTACAAAAAGAATGTTAATGTGAATTTTCTTAAAGATTTCAAAAAATTTGCTAAACTACTCATCAATTTTCTTCTTCTAAAATCTTTGAGGAAAAGGAAGTTGGGGTTTCAAGATTGGAGGGTTATCACAAAATGTGGTCCTTCCTGGTTTGTAGTCTTCTTTATCTGATTCTTCCTTCTTCATCTGCCCTTCATTCTCTCCTTGTGCTGCATCTTGATTTTCTGCTTCTAAGCGTGGTTGCGTCTCTCTTTTCTTCTTTGGGGTTTCTAACTCTTTTTTGCTTCTTAGAGTCAAGGCATTGTAGTGCTCCCAAAGGTTCTTTTTCGTGTTACTTGGAAAGTTACCCCAGTTAGCACTACCAAAAGAACTTGCTAGTTATCCAATCTAAGTTTCCAAAGACTTAATAGAAGCATTGATGTTTCCCACAATTATCTCTATATTATCAAGTCTTTCTTCATTTTTGGAAAATATGGCTTGAATCTCACTTACAAATATGCCCATGAGATCTTCTAAAGATGGCTTCTTTTTAGCTGGTTGAGACTAATGTTGAGATTGAAATCCAGGAGTATGGTTCAAGTTGTTCCTTAGATTGCCATAAGGAAGATTATCCTAATTCCTCCAATTTCCAGGATAATATGGGTTCTGCATGTTGTTCCCCTAAAAATTATTGTAACCCTTATTATTGACAAATTACATTTCTTCTCTAGTTGGATTTGCAGCCATGTATGCTTCAATTGGTAGAGAAGAAGAAGATCTACCCTGCAGTAGATACTCCCTTAGGTGCGGAATTAGCTATTGCCAATTGATGTGTTAAGAAAGACATTTGTGCAGCTAGGGTCATGATTAAGTCTAAATCATAACAAGTTGCTACCGTCCTCACCATATTTCATTCATGTGGCCATTAGAAAGTGTTAGATGCCATATCTTCAAGCAACGCATTAGCATTTTCTGCAATCTTTACCATCAGTGAACCTCTAGAAGTAGCATCCATGATCATCCTAGTTTGACCATTCAAACCATTGTAGAATAATTGGATTTGAAGCAAATTAGGAAAACCATGCAGAGGACACCTTTTGATCAAATCCTTAAACCTCTCCTAGCATTCATAGATTGGCTCAAAGTCCATCTATTTGAACTATCCTATCTCACTTCTTATTTGAGTAGTCTTTGTAGGTGGGAAGAATTTTGATAGAAACTTTTCCACTATCTCATCCCACGTGGTGATGCTTCCTGGCTGTAAGCTTTGCGACTAACCTCTTGCCTTATCCCTCAAAGAGAGAGGGAACAATGTTAGTCTAATGGTGTCATATTAAACACTATGTATTTTCACAATATCACTTATTACTCTGAACATTGTCAAAGTGAATATTTGGATCCTCACTTGGCAAACTTCTAAATTGATTATGTTGTAGCATGTTGATCAAGGCTAGTTTGAGCTCAAAGTTGTTAGCATTGATCACTGGACAAGCAATGCCAGAGTAATTTTCACTGACCATCGGCTTGAAGTAATCCTTGATTGCTCTTGGCTGATTTGGGTCCACCATTATGCTGGATTCGGCTCACTTTGCCATTCTAACTTCTCAAAGCATTCTTCCAATCTATGGCATAAAAGAAAAAATTAATTTCTATTGGATCTTGCATGCACGATCAAGGAAACAAAAAGAAATTGAATCAAAAAAAGATAAGAGAACAAAAAATTCATAATAGAATGAAAGAGTACAATCCAAATTAAAATTAGAACTATCTTATGGAAACATTAGTAATAAATTAAACAATGCAAATCCCCAACAATGGTAGCAAAAAATTGTTAACTGCAAATTATACCGCAAGTGCATGGTGATAAGTTTTATAGTATGGTGATGAATGAGTGTCGTATCTACAGGGATTGGGTATTCTAATTGATCACTATCTATTGCAATGGATAATTCTAATTTTATTTGGAAAATCAAATGATATGAATTTACCTAAAAATTAGAAATAGACAGGCTTTCAAATGGAAGAATTTAAGGTAAAGAGGCTCTAGAGTATCTACTTCACTTATGCTTTTATCATGGTGCTCTTAACTCATTATAAATTGATTATTCTATTGGTTTATAAATCAAGAATGCTAATTCACTCAACTCCCTCTCTTGAGTGCTTAGCTAAGTATCTATTCTCTACTTTCCAATTTTGATAACCCTATAAAAATCAAAATGTAAAGAATGCGTTAAACTATGTGATTCTTTAAAATGATTTTATAGTACCTAGAAGCTCTCCTGAGTCATCTAGAATCACATGTTATGATACCTAGATCATATTCAAGATTACCTCTCCTGAGTGTCAAATCCTAGATATGTATTCATTTAATAAATGGTCAATAAATTGAAAACAATAAGAGCAAAACATTATAAATAAACTAACAAGAACTCTCAATCATATAACTCATTAATCACACCATAATGTCAGCATAAGATCCATCTTCCCTCTAGAAGGAGGAATTTAGCTACTCATGATGAAATAAGAATCCATAAAATATTCTCATAACATTATCAAAATTCAGATTCCAACTTTAATCCAAGTTACAAATGATGAATTGGATGAAAAACACTTAAGGAATAAGGATTAAAATGGGAGCAAACTCTTCCCGACGATGCTTAGCTTGATTTGCAACTTGAAGCTTCATCCTCTTAAAAAGCCTCTCCAAAAACATTCCCTCAACTCTCCCCCTCCTCTCTAGGGAAACTTCTCTTTATTTTTATACTTCTTTTCTCAAAGATTTGTCTTTTTGCATCCTTTCCAAACAACTGTAGAAAATCTAGAGTTGTGTCCAAGACATTTCACAAAATCTGGAATTGTGTCTCGAGTTCGAATGTCATGGCATAGACATTCAGTGTTGTAACACTATTTAGTTTGTTTGCTAGCTTTCCTCTTGTCTTGGGTCAGTGCTACAACATAGACTTCCTATGCTACAACATAGATTTGTCCACTACTTTCTTCATGTTTTGATTCAGTGTTGTGGCAAAAACTTGTTGTTTGCACCCATTCTTCTAGCTTTGATTCATTGCATTCCTTGTGTTTTCTCTATCCTTTTTAAATTTTTGTGACTACAAACAAACACAACATAAACACAAAAATTGATTAAAAACAACTCAAGAACAAATTGAAAGTTAGTTTTGAAAAGGAATGATATAAGTAAATAATATTCACTTATCAGTCTCCACCAAAGCATTGTTGCTATCAAAGACCTATTTTCAAATATGTAATTAATGCATAATTAACATCAAGTGGTAACTAGATAAATTTGAGTCATCTAAGCTATTTGGAGTATTATTACAATCCTTCAATTGAAATTAATGGCACAAAATATGACCTACACTGATAAGCTCATAATTTACCATATTTTAGATATCTAAATTCACATGTTTTGATTCTTAATTGATATGATTTAAATCAATTTATAACCAAATTTGATTAAATATTGCACTGAATGGATTTATTTGTGTTATAGGTCAATTTGATGGAATTAAGGTCAATTGGGACCAAAACATGCTATTATGAAACAGAAATCTTCATGGAGACATACACCACTATGGGAGCATTCATCTTAGCTCTTGATTAAACATTAGTCATGATGATCAATTGGGATTATGTAGCTGATTATGATGTGAATAGCAAGGTGGACAGATTTGATTCAAGGTGTGAACATGATGTGGAGTGTTGGAAGCAAAAATTCTTCACATGGACATCCAAGAGGGCATTCCCAAATCTATTGAGAAATTTTAATCAGATCATAAGCAGCTTGATTGGAAAAAATATTGCAATAATTAAATGGAAGAATTATTGATAAATTAGATTGCAATTGCAGCAATTCAAATTCCATGCACAACTTCAATTAAAATCCATATGCAATTCACATGAAAAATTCTATATGCATGGTTTCAATTTTCTGATTTCCCTAAGTCATATTGAGTAGTAATTCTGCAAATTACAATGCAAATTAATTATGGAAGTTTAATCTCACTTTTGCACAAACAACTAGTTTTGGAGGATTGTGTGTGGCAACTTAATTGCAAAAGATCATGCACAAGCTATCTTTATAAGTTTCATGCGCAAGCTGTTTTGCGTGAAAATTTCTAGCCACAAGTGGGATGATTGGATTGCATGATCTAGCCATGGACAACAATATGAGTTGATTTCCAATCCATTATTGTTCAATTGATGGGAAATTGATGATGGGTAAGAATTTACATGAAGATTAATTCACAATGCATGGTGGAGATCAAGGGATTACAAGTGAATTTGATGAGAATTCATCAAGATCAAGTGCATATTTACAATCCTCATCCAATGAGGATTGTGCAACTTAATGTCTTACTTGATGGGAATTGTTTTACAAGGGAATAAAGGGGAGAATGTGACTTAGCAAGAAGAGAAGATCAGTGCAAAGAGGAGATTTGGAAGAGAGACTGTTGTAAACAGATGAGAGTGGTACTTGGAGATAATTCATTCTCTTATCTTTTTCAATTGTTTTTCTTTTTTCAATCATGTTTAAGACAATGTTTTTTTATTTCTTTTAGTTCCATTATGAGCTAAAATCTTTATTCTTAGGTAATGATATAACCAGATTATGAATATTCAGTTTTATTTAGTTTAAATTCAATTTGATGTTTATTTATTATCTATGTTGAGCGTTTAATCTAAGTTTAATGCTTAAGAAAGAGTACCAGTCCTTTGTTCATGATTTATGATTCAATTTTAGGTTGAGAAGTGAAATCAAATTAGACCATGGTTAAACACCATAAAATTATCATGATGATAAAGATATCTATGAGGCTTGTGTAACACTATAAATTTCTTGCTCTTAATGCATCTTGGTTAGTTCAAAATTTTCATAGAGATGTAGGAAATTTGCTAACTAGGATAAATTTTTATGACTTGAGAAAGAATAATAATTAAAAAAAAATTCATCATCAACATAGGAATCAACATTGATTGATTAAATTTAGTGGAATTGAATAGGATTAATCCAATGAACTCAAAACCCTAGATGTCTTAAACATTGATTCTTTACTAGTGTAGATTTGTAATCTTGCCAAATCCTATTAGTTTATAATTTATTTTCTCTTTTCCTACCATTGTTTGATTATTCAAAAAAAATTTAGAGTTAGAGTAATTTAGTAGTTGGTAATTTATCCTCATGGGAATGATATCTTACTAAAACTTTATTACTTGGTACAACATTGCATTGGAAAATCCACAACACACACATATGGAAATAGCAAAATTTTACATGCATCCCCCCAATTATCCAAGCTAATTCCAAATAACAAATTTGGAAATTACATGAGATGAGCAAAAAAATGCATCACTTGGAACGTATTTTAGTGCAAAAACATGGGCACACCGGACATCCTAACCAATTTACCCATGTGTTACCTAATTTAATTGCATGGTACCTATCTAAGCATGCGTGTAATTAATTAGATTTGGTGGGATGGAAATCCATGTTAGTTAAATACTCCAATTGATATTTTTGAGATGATATAGTGAATGCAAAAGTCTATAGTCTCCAATTCATGCTTGAAGATACACTTCAAGTGGTGCAAGTGAAGCCCAAAATAGTGAAGGCAGAGTCATTCCCAAATTACCCTTGGAGGTGAAGGTAAACTCAAACCCCTCGCCACCCCCCAATTTCCAATTTCTCTTTCCAGCTATAAAAACTTTCGTGGACTAAAGCTTGAGAACTTTGTGAGAGGCAAGTGCCTCCCCTGATAGTAGTGGCCTTTAGCTTACTAAGAATATATCTTGGTGCCTAGCGATAATCTGCCATGGCCCACCATGGCACACATGTGGGTCCCACTCACACTGATGGACAAAAGGATAATGTAGGAATGGACAATTAAAGCACATTAAAACCTATTAAAAACACTAATTAAACCTTATGAATGCTAGAGTTGCTTTGGAAAATAACTCATAAGATTAGAGAGATGATGTCATGTACTCTACCCATTGTCTTAAATAGACTAGGGACTCTCATTAGTACTAATCATTATCATTAATGCTAATCATGATTAGGCTTAAGTAACTCAAATTGTAATTAGGTTTAATTTATTCAACTTGTCTCTATAGTCTCTCACAGGATAAAAGCAAAGATCAACCACTTTTGTGTTTTCACGGGATATTGGAAAACACCACTCACCCAATCACCCAATTGTCTAAGTGTAGGACTGAGTCACTAGGTCACTAAGTCATGACTCACCAAGTAAAACTCTAGCAAAACCACTTTTATCAACCAAATCTAATTAGTTTGGTCTCACTTTTCCTAAGCTTCTCATGAATTAATGACAAAGTTGAATTACTCGTTGAGTCATCAAAGCATGATTCACTTAGTCAAACCCAGTTAACTTGGTCCCGCTTTTCCTAAGCTTCTCATAGGAAAATGAGAGAGCTGAGTTACTTACTAAGTCATCCAAGTGTGATTGACTATGTCAAATCTTCCCAACTTGGTCTCTCTTTTCCTAAGCTTCTCATGGGCAAATGAGAGAACCAAGCCACTTGTTGAGGATTCCAAGCACGATTCACTAAGTTAAATCTAGTCAATGGGGTCCCACTTTTCCTAAACTTCTCATAGGCAAATGAAAGAGTTGCGGTTGCTAAGTCATCCAAGCATGATTCACTAAGTCAAACTCAGTTTACTTGGTCCTGCTTTTCTTAAGCTTCTCACAAGCAAATGAGAGAGCCGATCATCCAAGCATGATTCACTGATTCAAACTGTTCCCGCTTTTCCTAAGCTTCTCATGGGAAAATGAGAGAGCTAAGTCACTCGTTAAGTCATCCAAGCATGATTCACTAAGTTAAATCCAGTTAACCTATTCTTACTTTTCCTAGGCTTTTCATGGTAAATGAGAGAGTTAAACACTCGTTGGTCATCTAAGTTATTACTCACTAGGTCCAAATGCCTAGTTTACTTAGTCCTATTCTTCCTAGGCTTCTTTCATGAATATGAGATAGCTAAGTCATTGAGTCATGACTCACTGAGTCAGACCCTTATGACTCGGTCAAAGTTACTAGTCCTTCCTAGGCTTTCTACAGTGATAAGAAGAGCTGAAGAACCCTAAAGTACTTGTGTCTTCTTGGTCTCTTTTAAGTTTAAACACAAAAGAGGTCACTTGGTTTTGATTCCTTCTAAGACAAACCACTAGGATCAAAATACTCATTTTTAAGGTTGACCTAGTATTTAGTAATCCATTCTAGAGCCATGTCATCCTCTCCACCTACTAACTTGAGGCAATCCATAAATTATCAAGCCAACAACCCCAAAGACAACACAGTCATTCAAAAGAGAGCGTGTTTTATTTTTTAGGTCTCTAGATGCATTATACTTTTTCTTTTAATTAAGGGTATAATTAGGACCATTTATGGTTTGTGATGTGAATTTGTAATTTTTTAATGTATACACAACAAGTGTAATTAATCCAATACATCATTAAATGAAGATTATTTCATTCATTCCAACAAACTTTGTTCCATGTTCTTATTCCTCTTTTTGTCTTATTATAAAAATGGTGAATCCAACGTGAAACATCCCACCCTTCATCTTTAAGGAAAAGTAATATCAATACATCTTAGAGGCCATGTTTTTTCTAGGACTGATTAAGTCTTTCTTTTGCTTTATGCAAATCTTAGTCCTCTCCATACTTACTCTCCTTTTCAAGAATAATCTAGATGCAAACTAGGCTGGCATTTGGATTTCTCTCTAGTGGCGGCTTTGCCATCAACATGCATTGCAATGTTGACAAGAGCATTCCCCACTCCTTCATATTGGTGCCAACCGGTCAGGCACCGATCATCTACAAGAGGGAATTAGTTACATCAATTCCTTCCTTGCCCTAGTTTTCTTCAACCATACACAAGACTGCTTCTCCTACCTCAACCTCTAGTAGTAATGAGGTTGAGAAAAGGAAGAAAAGAAAAAGGAGGCTAAGGGGGAAGGAGATTTCTCCTCCCACCCCTCAAGTCAGGGGGATGAGCCTATCCTCAGCATCACTCCAGGTTGCTTCGAGAATTAAAGTACTAGGGTCTCTTCTCCCACCATGTAGCAAAAGAAGGTTGTAGTCGCTAAGTTCCCTAGAGCATTAAAAGGGAAACTAATAGTAGCTTCCTTCAACCCAAAATCTTTTGCCAACCTTGGGAGGCATGCTTTAGATGAGGCTCCCAAGGGACATATGCAACCCAATAGCAAAGTTTGGAAGAAACTAACAAGGAGAAGTAAGTTAAAGAAAAGGTCTACTCATAAATTGACCATGCAAGAAAAGAAGGAATGATGGAAGTTACCCTCCAACAAGTATACTGCATTTGGGAAGATGTCATCTCATTCCTTGGATGCATGCTTGGGAAATAAGTTTGTTATTCTCTCGACCCTTCCCTAGTCTCTAAGAAGGGAGATTGATAGAACAAGAACCCTTCGAATGCTAAGAAAAGCGCAGAAGGTAGAAAAGAGAGGGGGAAGGGTTGATTCCAATAGCCCTAAGAAGAGAAGTTAGAAAAAGAGCAAGGTGTAATCGGTCAATGTTTGCACCACCTCAACCGATAGAGATTCATCATGAACAGCACCAAACCCACCTTGTTTGAGGATGGTTACAAGGTCGATGGTGAGGCTTATGATACCGCCACCAACCTTTTATTTTCTGACAGAGGACATTGGAAGAAAGAACCATGCTTCTATGTCACCTCAGGAATTAATGCACAACCATCAGGCCATCCCAGTTGTCACATCATATATGACCGAGGGCAATGTAGTAGATATATCCATGGAAAAGATAATCCGGCGAATGGAGCAGCTAGAAGTTAAAAATTAGCATTGGTGAGAGCTATGGGCATAGAAAAATCCTAGTTAGACCTCCAACCCTGGCTAACCATCCAATTTCAAGCACCCTTTCATCGTCCAACACATGCTAACTCCATCAATGGGAACAATCACACTAGTGTGACCATTTATTTTCAATCAACCAAGGGCAATGCAAAATTTTTCCTTAGCTTAATTCCTTTCCTTTTTCCATTATATTAAGAACAACTTTAATTTATTTAAATAATCTAATACTACTTTATAAAAATTAACACCCCCAGGTGTTACAAACCTCCCTCCTTACAAAAAGTTTCAACCTCAAAATTTTAAGTATTCAATAATATTGTCATTTCCTCAAGTTTTCAAATCCATAACTTATGGATCCATATCCACATGATACACATTGTAAGTTGTGCCTTTTCAAATCATATACTTGGTCATTCATTTTAATTCATATAAACCTTTAAATTATAGATCAGTTCAACTAAATTGCAAAGCAATCATGTTAAAATGATTTTAATTATCACCAATCACCAAAATATTTGAACATTCAATCAATTTCATGAGGATCCATGATCAACAGGTAAGTATTGTCCACTATGCTCCTTGCATCTAGCATAATCATTACTTACAATCTCAATTTAATCACAACAAAGTGTAAATATCTCATTTATCAGGCTATTATAAGCATATGAGACAAATAAGCATCATCAAAACTTCTTCAATTTAGCTCACATCTAAGTTCAATCAATTGTTCCTGGTTTTCTCTACTCTTGAATGATACAATGATATTATTACTTCCATTCATACTGATCATTTAAATAAGGTTTTCATTTGGTTTATTTGAATTTCTACTATCTTTCCTTCTCATAGGGCCTTTTCTTTATTCCTTTATGGCACACATAGTCACACACAAATGGACAATACATATACATATCATGCATACTCATGATGCTGATACTATTATAACATAACATAACTAACACATTACCACACAACACATATGCAACCTCACATCCTTACCCTTAAGGTGCACTTGTATAGAGTCATTATTCATGTTCATATAGTTTCATCCAAGGCTCATACATAGCCTATTATCTATACACTAAGATGATTTTACCCATACCCATGCCATCCCAATATTGGGATATACCTTTAAGAAATTTTTATAATCAACGTTATCACCAAGCCATATCATTATCAAATCATAACTATGATAACTATTATCACATATCGCCTTATTACCAAGGCATCCATAATCAGATATTATTATCATTTTCTAACTATAAATTTACTCACTCTACATTATCTATGTTTCATACTCTTTTTTATATTTTATTTGGTATCTCAATACCAAATCATCTAGGCCTTCACCCTACATAGGTGTCAAGTCACATCGGCTATCCTAGCAACACAGCCAAGCCCCCGGCATATCCTGTCATCCAAGCCTCCACCCTACATGGGTGTCACCTCATGTCCGGGCTATCCAGGCATCCATGCCAAGCCCCGGGCCATTCAGACCTCTATATCATTTTCATCTATGCAAGCCATGCCTCCAAGGCATATCCAATCTGGCCATTTGGGCTATTATGCTAATTAAGCATATCCAATCTGGCCATTCAGGCCTTCCCGTCATTCAGGCATATTAAATCTAGCCATTCAAGCCCTCCTGCCATTTAGGCATATAATATCTAGACATACAAGCCACCTTTTTCTTTTTTTAATGTATGATTGGTTATCCCTATAACACCACCGGCTATAAAGGTGCTAGATTCATGGTAGCATCATTGGTATTGCCTATGATATCTTGACGTCATTACAAGTCAAGTAATTTCAGGTTTTCCATCTCCCTCTATTAAGGGACTCAAGTGTACTATTGTCTTACATTTCCCACCAACACTATCATGATGGTTTTTCCGAGCTAACCACCAACTCATTGGTTACACAATGATGGTTTTCACAAACTTACCATCAACTCATTGGTTTCTAAGTTTACCAGCCAACTTATACACTGGCGGTTTTCATGATCTTACCATCAATACATTGGTTTTCACACTAGTGGTTTCACGAGCTTACCACCAACTCACTAATAGACATTACTATATCAAACTCAAAGACATCTATATCATCATACAATCGTTCATCAACATCATATTCGTTGGCCCACCTTTTGCTCTCCTGTTTTGTAGACGTTTCTCCACTTTTTCTCAATCGTTTTTCATATACTTTTAATCATAACAAATAATTGACATCAAATCATTTGCATTATTTTATTTTAGAATAATTTCTTCTCATCTCAATACATCACTAAAATCATGATTTAAAATTTTTTCTTAGCTCAATTCCTTTCCTTTTTCCATTACATTAAGAATAATTTCAATGTATTTAAATAGTTTAGTACTAGTTTATCAAAATTAAAACCCCCAGGTATTACCCATGGTTCCAACCACACATCATCAGGGACTACCTCTAGCCTGAAAGGCTCAAATGAGTTGTCATCACTTTAGACATTGTTGCTACTTCGGAACGTCTGAAGTTAGGACTTCAAAATGTTTGAAGAGATGAGATGTGCTAAATGAATTAAAGTTGCATTTCTTCTAAAATGATTCAACACATATGAAGTTAGTTATTCATAATGTCTGAACCGACGTGCCTACTTTCAAACTTCAACACTTTTGATATGGGCATGGGAACTTTGTCTGAAGCCTGCCTTTATTGTTGCTTCATACCATCTAAAGCATGTCTTCGGATGTCTGAAATGGTCTTTCATTTTGGACAATGGAACAAGACTATGTAAAGCTCTTCATACTATTTGAATTAAATATTTTAGACTTTGTGAAATGAAGGATGAAGCTATTTTGAACTTGCACCTTGGAATAGTTGTTAAACCAAATGGTGTATATAGCAAACAACTAAGTTTTGATGATGAGCAACAACTTATGAGTAAACACTTATGGTACTAATAGTTATGTTCCCAAGTATTTTAGAAACAAATGTAAATAATATGCAAGGAAGCAACTCAAATGGAGTGAACAACATATACTAAGAATACATTAGTAAGCAAAATCCATTGAACAAAAGAAGACAAGAATGCTTAGAAAGAATGACACTGAAACTTTAAAAAAAAAGCCATAAAGTATATCTATTGCTATGACGTTCAAGCCTCAATAAGTGATCAAATAAATCTCCTACAAATAAAGTCAATGTTAGATAGCATCTGACTCAAACAGATTCAGACAAATTGTTTCATGGACAAGTCACATAAAGTACTTATATTCAACATATGTCTACAACACAAAGATGAATTTACATTTCAAAAGTAGAGATAAAATGGAGATGAACTCAAACAAATAAAGAGCTCAAAATTAAATTGAATTAATCAAGCATTTAAAGTCTATCTAGGGCAGGAGAAAAATAAAGGAACCTATCTACAATCCTCTACAAATGATATAGAAGACAAAGTAGAAGCAATAGAGTGATCAAAGTAAATAAGCTTGCTTGGTTTGTCATCTTCAAGTTCATTTGCCTTTTGCAATAGACAAACTAACAGATGAACTACTGATTCATCTATGCATTAGTGATTCATCTGTTACTTCTCACACGAACTGCAAAAAAAAAAAGAGGATTTGTCTGCACCTTGCAACTTCTTCTATAACTTACGATAGGTGATTATAATTCCTTACAAGTATATAGATGTATAACAATATCGTGTGCAATGGAAGGGTCAATCCCATAAAGAATGGTCAAATTGACTAAATTAATTCTAGTTACTGAACTATCCTAACCTTAAAAGAATGGATTTATAACTAAACTGACTTGAAATAAACTTTGGTATAATTTCAAAAATTTAGAAACTTAATGGAATGAAAGTAATGCAGAGAGATTAGCAAGATGCAAAAGTCTAGGGATCTAATTTCACTACTAGATGATGCCTCTTTTGCTTATGGAAGTTGTATTCAATATCTCACTTGGGTTCATCCTTTCAAATGTAAGATTATTTCCATTAGGTGTGCGGGTTTAAATCAAGTATTTTCACTCATTCCAATTACTTATGTTGTATAGCATAATTGAGGTGAAAACCCATTAAGCTAAAGAATAGAAGAACCAAAATAGTATGGTTTAGCATATGGTGTCTACCTTGACCATCTATCTTTCTCATTCAAAGGATCTCATGGTTTAGCATATGGTGTCTACCTTAACCATGCTTTGATAATTAATCTAACTTATTATATGGTGATCAAGCAATAAAATAAGTTAAATCATTGCAAACAATATCATGAATAAAATAAGATCATCTAGCGTTAATAACCGACAATCGATAATAGAGAGTATCCAAAAGGGTTACATCTTCACCCTAGAAAAAGAGATTTAGTTTATAAGAGAAAACAAAATAACTCCTTTAGACAGGATGATCATAATGAAGAATATCTTCTCTCCTTCTTCTTTCTTACTTGCCATCTCTTCTTCTTCTCCGCAAGAAAACTCTAAGAAATCAACCTTCAAACCTCAGAGAGAACTCTTCAAAATGGAAGTAAGAAACCCCTTTAAGACCCCTAACATTTTCATTAAAAACCCTGCCTTTACGCAATGCAAAAAATTCATTAAAAAATATTAATCCACCGCTAGCACTAGCAGCTCCAAATTGCCGTATAGCTGCTGGTGGTTGAAGATGCTAGCTTCGGTGGCACCAGGTGAGGCAAACGGCGCCGGCTCAATGACTCCTTTGTAGCTTGACTTTTAGTTTTTTTTGTCTATTTTCTATTTCATACCTTAATATTCTTCTTTTCCTTCCATTTTATCTTCTTTTCCATCTTCAAGACACCTAGAAAATCCAATAAATAAATATAAATTTCATCTAAAAGAAATGAGGATTTGCAAATAATTAAGCTTAAACATGTGTAATGTAAGTGAATGAAATTCACTCATCAATAGACAAACCAACAAATGAACTATTTGAAGGACTTCATCTGCAGCTTGCAAATTCATCTACAGTTCTCTATAGACAAATCAATAGACAAAGTCATTTTGTCTACTGTGAAGAAGCCTTGTCCGCGCCAACAAGAGTCGTTTGTTACTTATAATAGACAAACTAACAAATAAAGCTATTTCATTTGATGAATAATAAAAAGAAGAACTTTGTCTGTGCCTCTACAATTTGTCTATCACTTACAACAAATAATTAAGAAAACTAAGTAGAATGCTGCAATGATCTCAGAAAAATTTACAAAGATGAAGCTGTCTATTATATTGATCTACTCAAAGCCAATTGTCTATTACTTATAAGAGATAAACTATGACTTGATCAAACAAAGTCCTCAGGCAAACTATGGCTGAATCTATATGGCATATCATGACGAGTAGAAGCTACTTGTACTAGACATTACTCACTGCACTCTTGGGTCAAGCTTTCATTTGAATAGATTCTATTAAAAAAATAAGACAAATTGAACTTAGCTGAAGATGGAAAGAAATTCAAAGGAAAGCAGTCTTCACTCTAACAAAGATTGAAAATCTTAGAAGCTGCATTCCTTTAGGCTTAATGAGCATATTCCCAAAATAATGAAAGAGTCAATCATGTAGAAAATTCTTTATCTGATGTTTACCTAAATCTAAAAGGCATCTTCTTCAAGGATGGCACTACAAACTTTCCAGCTACAATGAGTTTATCAAGAAGACAACTTTTCAACAGGAGAAAACTCAGAACGATTTTCAACATTTAAAGAAAGCCAACTACCTCCAATAGACATAAATTCTAAAGAAATATAAAGGTAGCATAGTGTCAATGATGAAGGTTGAGGAAGCTAAGAGAAATGAGAATAGAGCTTAAATAAGTAACCTCTCTCAATTAGATAAAGCTTCCTACTAGATAATCAATCTTCATTGCACTAATAGATGAAAAGCCATAAAGATCTATCTTAATCATATTTCTAGAGTATTGATATCTAATGTGCTTAAACTCTGTACAAATTAGCCTAATATAATGTGTCCAAAATAAATGCTATAAATCAACTATATGAGTTCGTGGTGAGCTCATGAAAACCACATTGCACGAGTTGTTAGTCAGCTCGCAAAACCAACAACTTTGCTAGTGATTTTTGAAACTAATGAGTTTCCTGGCAAGCTTGTGAAAACCAAAAGAGTGTTGGGAGCACTATATTTATACCCCCTAGAACTAAAATCAAGAAGAGTCTAGGGAACATTGTTATGCCCTCTAGAGTTGAAATCTAAAAGACTATTGGGGGTACTAGTGTATTTTTATTATATCCAGCATTGCCTGGGTGAGGGGGCTGGGGAGAGTCCAGATATTTATATGTGGGCTTTGTGGAAACCTGTTGAGGCACTTTTTTAGGGGTTGTATGGGCATCAACCATAGAGGGGCAAAGCACTAAGGACTGTGATGGTGCAAAGCTAGCAATACTTTAATAGTGTAGCCATCGTTCATCACAAATAATATTAGAGCTAACCTCCAAAAGTCCAGGAGCAAGAATGTGTCCAACAAGGACACTGGAGCCCTAGATGGGGTGGAAAGTGTGATATCCCACATTGTCTAATTGAGGGGAGGGGGGTCCTAACATTTATATGTGGGCATTATGGAAACCTATTGAGGTGCCTTTTGTAGAGGTTGTATAGGCATCAACCATAAAAGGGGACAAGCTATGAGGATTGTGATGGTCCAAAGCAAACAATACTTCAATATTATAGCCATGGGTCGTTACATAAGCTAATATAAGATTATTTCTTTGTTAAACAAAGAACAAGAATGAAAAATGAAGATCCTGCATCTTGTGACAGAATAGTAGGAAGGGTAAGAGATGAAGAAGAAAGATTAGAGGACCATATACATTCAATAGAAGCAGAGGTAGCAGCTTCACAATCTCCATCTCATAGTCCAAATTCAATCAGACCAACTCATTCATCACCCCCAATTCATCTCACTCCACAGACCTAAAGAGAAGACTCATCAATATTGAAACATTCTTTTCAGCTCTCAATATTAAGATGGATTCAATGGATCAAAATCTAAACACTCTAATCTCCTCAGCTCAATCCATCAAAGGTCAAACATAATCATCTCAATCCTTTCCAAAATTCTCTCCAGTCCATAAAGCTAGAGCTATTTCACCAATTAGGTCTACCCATTCTTCAACTACACCTTCACTCCCTAACTCCCATCATTCACCTTCTGGTCATATAACTCATAATTCTTCAACCTCCACATCTTTCTAACTTTCATCTTCATATCAGTTAGTTGAATTACTCTCTGATTCAGAAATACCTTTCGTTCAAATTCTTAAATCTATAAAAATCACCTTAAAGAAAAACACTCATCCTACCAGACTAGAACTAGGAAATTCACTCCTGGGCCTTTCATTCTTCCATAAAAAGATACTGTCATAGGATAAGCACCTCTAAATCCCTTTCAAATAGAAAAATTCTATCTTCCTACTATAAAAGATCATCGAGAATTTGTACCCCATGATATCTCTATTCCACCACCAATAAAACTTAGCAAGAAGATAAGACTAATAGAAGAAGAAATTGAGCACAAACAAAAAATAAGTGAACATGCTTATTATGAATTGAAAACTCAAAGGCAAGTTTCAGTTATTTAGATCTTCCATTCTCACACTTTCATTACCTTGAATTAATAAAACTTAACATTGATATCATCAAAAGGCCTCTTCCTAAAGATTTCAAGCCAGAACTTCCAAACATAGATGAATTTGTTGATAACTTCATACTAAATTTCCAGGAACCATCCTCATCATCATCCACCCAACTCCTCCTCAAACAAATAATACTATATTCTTTAAGTCAACTTTGAGGGGATCACCTTGCGCTGTTCTTGAAGCATCTGAGCCCAATTTGTTCTATTTTCCATACAATCTATATCAACAATGTAGGTTCATGTAAGTTAATGAATATTTTGCTAACATACCTTCACCCATTCCTAAATTTGATAATCTCGACTATTTTAAAAGGTTAAGGGTAATTGAACTTAAAAGAGTTATTTCCATAAAATCTGGGAAATCCTTACAATTTCTTCCTCCAATACCTCTTCTTCTAAGTCAATACCTCCTTCTCTTGCTTTACCCAATCCTTCCTCAAGATACAAAATTCCAATCACTAAATCTAAGAAATCCATTTCTAAACCTTCAAAAGTTGATGATCCCTCAGAAAATTATAGATATATTGATCCTATTCCCATGAGTCACACTCTATACAAAAGGAGTATGACAACCAATGCTAAAGCCAATGCTCAAGGAAAACCACTTTCTTATCCATATTTAGTAGATCCTGAATTTCAACTTTGACTCAAGGTTGTCAACTACAAGGAAAGCATTGTACAACCTATGGATAATGTTTAGACTGCTAAATGCATTATATTTTGATTCTGTTTATATCTTGTACATTTATCTTGCACATCAATGAAGTATACCTTCTCAAATAGTTTATAGCTTTCCCATATAGCTTGAATATTATTCCTTGGAACTTATTTATCTTTTTGATTTTGATAAAAAGGGCGAGAAATATAGTGAAACTTGAGTGAAAATACTTGGTTATAGAGTAAAATATAGTATCTATTCAAGGGGAGCTACATGAACTAAAATGGTGCACTAAGTCAGGGGGAGCCATAATACATTTATACTTGTGTAAATTTCATGTGCATTCACACTTATGAATATTTTTACTTTCTTGAAAGGTATTTCACTCAAATGTTTTGTCATCATAAAAAGGGGGAGAATGTTGAATCAAATGGTGTATATGAAAAATAACCAAGTTTTGATGATGAGCAATAAAATATGAATGAAACCTGTGGTACTAACAGTTGTGCTCCCAATTATTACAAAAACATATGTAAATGATATACGGAGAAGCAACTCAAATGGAGTGGAAAATGTATACAGAGAATACATCAATAAGCAAAATTCATTGACCAAAAGAAGATAAAGTTAGTATCAGATAGCATTTGCCTCAAATAGATTCAGACAAATTGTTTCATGTACAAGTCACATAAACTAGTCATATTCAACACTGTCCCCAACACAAAGATAAATTCAAATTACAGAAGCAGAAATAAAATGGAGATGACTCAGACAAATGAAGAGCTCAAAATGAAGTCAAATTGATCAAGCATTTAAAATCTACCTGGAATTGAAGAAAAACAAAGGAACCTGTCTGCAATCCTCTAGAAATGATATAGAAGATGAAGCAGAAGCGATATAGTAATCAGAGATGAAAAAGCTTACTTGGTCTGTCGTCTTCAAGTTCATCTACCTTTTGCAATAGACAAACCAATAGAGGAACTATTAATTCATCTATGTCTTAATGATTCATCTGTTACTACTAATAAATAAACCATTAGATGAACTGCTGGAAAGAGGATTCATCTACACCTCGTAACTCCTTCTATCACTTATGATAGACAAACCAACAGATGAACTATTTGAAGGACTTTGTCTACTACTTGCAAATTCATCTGCAGCTCTCTACAGACAAATCAACAAATAAAGTCATTTTGTTTGCTATGAAGAAGCTTTATCCTTGCCAACAAGAGTCATCTGTTATTTATAATAGATAAGGCTACTTCGTCTGATGAATAATAAAGAGAAAAACTTCATCTATGCCTCTGCAATTCATCTATCACTTACAACAAATAATCTAGAAGATGAAATAAAATGTTTCAATGATTTCAGACAAATTTACAAAGATGAAGTTGTCTATTTATATGGATTCACTTAGAGCCAATTTGTCTGTTACTTATAAGAGACAAACTATGACTTGATCAGACAAAGTCCTGAGATAAATTATGGTTGAATCTCTATGGCATATCATGATGAGTAGAAGCTAGTTGTACTAGACATTACTGACTACACTCTCCTATCAAGCTTTAATTCAAATAGATTCTATTAAATAAATTGAACAAATCGAGCTTAGTTGAAGATGGAAAGAAATTCAAAGGAAAGTAGTCTTCACTCTGACAAAGATTGTAACTCTCAACGGCTATGTCCCTTCAAGCTTAATGAGGTATTTCCAAAATAATGAAAGAGTTAGTCATATAGAAAAGTCTTTATTTGGTGTTTGACTAAACTAGAAAGGCATCTTCTTTAAGTATGACGCTGTAGGCTTTCTTCTACAACAATTTTATCAAGAAAACAACTTTTCAATGGGAGAAAACTTAGAATGGTTTTCAAAATTCAAAGAAAGCCAACTACCTCCAACAGATAGAAATTCTAAAGCAATATAAAGGTAGTGTAGTGTAAACGAAGAAGGTTGAGGAAGCTGAGAGAAATAAGAATAGAGATTAAATGAGGAACCTCTCTCAATTAGACAAAGCTTCCTCCAAGATAATCAATCTCCACTGCACTGATAGATGATGAGCCATGAAGATTTATCTTAATCATATTTCTGGAGTATTGATATCTAATATGCTTTAACAATTCATCATATATATGTGCTTAAACTCTATACAAATTAGCCTAATATAAGAGGCAAAGTAGTGTGAAAATGAGTATTACAAGTCAGCTAGATGAGTTTGTGGTGAACTCAAAAAAACCATATTGTATGAGTTATTTGTGTGCTCATGAAAAATAATAAGTTTACTAGTAATCTTTGAAACTAGTGAGTTCCTAGTGAGCTCATGAAAATTAGAAGAGTGCTCAGAGAACTATTTTTATGCCCTCTAGAGCTAGAATCTAGAAGAGTGTTGGGAACACTATTTATGGCCCCTAAAGCTAAAATCTAGATGAGGGTTGGGAGCACTAGTGTATTTCCATTATATGAGATATAGTGGAACCCAAGGCACAATAAGTTTGTGCTCTTGGAAGAGTGGATGTAGGGACGAGGTTCCTGAACCACTATAAAAATAGTTGTGTATTGCCTGCTTAATTACTTAGTATTATATTATCACATACATCATCACACACACACAATAACTTGCTTAAGAAGAGAATAGCTAAGGAAAGTAGAATTTTTGCATGAGGCAGACATCATAAGAATGCGAACAACTATGAAAATTACATATACATTACAATATCATTTTTGCTTAGCACATTAATTTTTATTTGGCCATAATTTTTATATGCTCAATTCACCCCTCCCCTTTTGAGCTATCTACCATATGGGACCAACAATAGTGCCTCAGCACATTTAGGAAACTTTTTGTAACTTCTCATGTTCTAAACTTAGCCATTTTTCAAATGCTCCTTAAGTAAGCTTCAGCACATCTGAAGATGGCATTGTAATGTTTGAAGCAGTTTCCTCATCCAAAGCATGTCTAAAATACTTGCTCTAAAATGTATTAGCTTCATCATCTGAAATTTACACCTTTTGCTTTGAAGCTATTTCTACACTTAAGATCTTGGCAGACTTTCATTGGTAATAAACTTAATCAAGTATTGTTTGTCATCAAAATTATGCACTTATATTAACAATCTCTCCCTTTTTATAATGAAAAACTTGATTTAAATTACTGCAGTTATTAAATATGCTAATGAATTGTAATGTGATCTCCCCCTAACTGATTGTTGATTGCATTCTTAATGTAATCTCCACCATGATTGAATGTAGTAAACTATAATTCTTCTCCCCCTTTTTGTCGTAATAAGAAAAGCACAATGGGAAAAGAAAATGAGTTATGTAGAATGTTCAAAAAATGAAGGACAAATGGATGAATCACAAAAAGTTTCATTGCATTTTAGTATGAATAGAGTTATAGGAAATATGGGAAAGATATAATTACACATATAAAAAAATTGTTTGTCCCCTTTTAATTACATAGAGAATAAAGATAAATGTAGTAGGATATGAGTTGTGGAGGAAGAGTTATGTGAGAGGGTGGGTAGTGATGGGAAATGGAAAGGATGACGAGGAGAAAGGGAGGGTGTAGCTGCTGCTACAACTGGGCTATCCTTTTCCTTCTCTAGATTGACCTCCAATGATGGTTGAGTTAGATTTAAGGCCATTTAGAGTTCAAGGAAATCCTTAAATAATATTTTTATTTTCTCTAGCTTTAGTGCCTTCTAATTCAAAGAATGTAATAGCTTTTGTGGATTCCCATTCAATCTATTTCTTATCAGCTTTAGATATACTAAAAATTTCTTTAATTCTTTCAGAAGAATTACCATCTGTCTGTGACAACTCAAGAGCTTCGTTGTCCATTCTACTCCTTGTCAATGTGCTTGTTTCTTCACATTTTCTTATTCGTCATACTCTAATTTCGGACTTGTGTTTCACTGTCCCTCTTATTCCCCTTGATCTTGCCATAGTAGCATATGGGTTTGGGGTCAGAATGGGGGAAGATAAAGAGGTCTTTGGAATAATTTTAGAGTATAATAAGTGAATGATTTTTGAAAATAGGAGAATGACATGATTTCCAACCAATGTATATTCAATTTCAGTTCAAAAAAGAGGTTTAGCCTTGGAAATGGTATCTAAGAGCGAGGGAAGAAGAGTTTCAGATGTTATAAAATAAGAATTTTGGCATTTCAGATGTTATGAAGGATTTCAAACATTGGACAGAAATTTAGACTGTTTAAAGTTATAACTTCAGATAAAGGTGATTAGCTCAAATTTTATCATGTTTCAATACCTAAATTCACCTCTTTTAGATCCTCAATTGATATATATTCATTGGCTTTGATTATATATTATATTTAATGAAGTTAGTTTCTTTTTAGGTGTTAAAATTGTTGAAGATAATAAAAGGTGTCTCTTGAAGGTCATTTTTTGTACATATGGAGACTTATTCAAGAAAAGTGTTTAACAGAAAAATTTTACCCCCTTCAAATTACCTATCCAATGAATCAATAATCATAGGATTTGGAGATCAAACATGGAAGTTATGGAAAAAGTACTACAACCGTCTTAGACTTCAAACTAGCTGAATATGACAAAGGTGTCCCTTGTATACGATTTTTGGTATATATGAAGCCTGATATTAAGGAGAATTCAACATGAAAGTTGTATCTCTTGAAATTATCTTTTCGATGCATCAAGAATTACATAATTTTAATATCATATGAGAAATTTAAGGTCAAAATAGTGATATTATTCCTGGACATTGTGAATAGCGAGTTTTGGAGCCACGTTGCTAGTGCATCACAGAAGTGCGAAAACTTAATATTTTGGGTATTTTGCAAATTTAATGCACAAGAACACTTTTGAAAACCATATGGACATTAAAATAACCATAATTAGGGTTATTTAATGTGGAGAAAACATAGGAACAAGGGGACTTTTGAAGGAGACAAGAGAGAAGGGCTATAGAGCAAGAGAGATCATTGGAGAAAGTCATTGCAACCTGAATATTTTATTTTCTTTCTATTTAGTTCATCAATTATTCTTGAATCAGCATTCAAACTTAGATTATAATGATTTTATCAATTACTCAGTTGGTTTTAATTCAAATAAGATGTTCTAAATTTCTTTTATCTAAGGTTAGATGGATCCTAGTAATGAATCTTGTGTTAGTGTTTGATTTTTGAGTTTATAATCTTCTTCCTCATTGTTTCTTCCTTTCTATGCTTAATACATGTATGTGATTGGCCTCCATATGCATGAACTAAGATTTCTAATCATGCTTCAGAAAGATAAATTAGGAATAGACTTTTAAATTGAAAAACATATGATGCAATGAAGTCTAGAGATAGCCATTGTACATGTGCAATTTGTGTGAGTATGACCTTGCGAGTACATATATTACACATGGATGCGTAAGCTTAATGGGTTTATTGATTTGGATTTGTATAGAGACATAGTAGATCACTTTAATAGGCACAGCTACCATAGAACTTGAGAAAGGGTGGTAGATACTTTAGTGCATCTGATTGACAATGAGAGCAATGATAATTTACGCAATGCAATTCATCAATACAAGTGGATTTGCTAGGTAAAGTTAAATCCCTAGATACTTGAACCATTGATCTTTCTTCCTTTGATCTTTTGATCTGTTAACTTCATTGGTCTATTTAGATTTATTTTTTATAATAATTATTATAATTCACTCAATCAAATAATTCTAATTTGATCTAAGTTTGGTACTTAGTGTATAACAACATACTTCCTCGTGGGAACGATACTTAATTCACCTCACTTAGTGTGCAACAACATACTTCCTAGTGGGAATGATACTCAACTCACCTCATCTATATTACTTGTGATTGTGTATACCTGCATGAGACCTAACAAGTTTTTGGCATCATTTCCAGGAAAGTAGTAAAGTTATAGACTTATATCACTACTAATAGAGATTGGTATTAGTTTGGTTTTTCTTTTGTGTATAGTTTAATTTTTTAGTTAATCTATTTTTGCTTTTTTTTTATTTCTTCTTTTATTTTTTGTGGTTTTAGAGAGTTTCATAGGTGACTGAAAAGATGGAAGAAGTTGGTGAGGCTGAAAATTCACACAGGCTCTTGAGAGATTATGTTGCACGAACTATTCAAGGATAAACATCAAGCAAAAGAAGACCTACAATTTAAGCTAACAATTTTGAGATCAAGCCATCTCTCACTCAGATGCTTTAGTAATCAGTGCAATTTAGTGGACTTCCAAGTGATGATCGAAACAGCCATATTGATGTTGTTCATGAGATCTTTGATACCATTAAATACAATGGAGTTTCTAATGATGAAATTAAAATAAGATTATTTCAATTTTCTCTAAGAGATGAGGCTAAAAGTTGGCTTTCTTCTCTTCCTAGAGGTTCAATCATTACATGGGATGCAATTGCATAGAAATTCCTTAGTAAATTCTTCCCTCCTATAAAATCTATCAAGATGTGTAAAGATATTGCAAACTTCATACAGATGGACAATGAATCTTGGTATGAGGCATGGGAAAGATTCAAGGATTTGCTAAGGAGATGCCCACATCATAGACCACCCATATGGATGCAAGTACAAACTTTTTATAATGAGTCTAATCCAAGTTTTTGCTCTATGATTGATGCAACTACAGGAGGATCATTGAATAATAAAACACCAAAAGAAGCTTATGAACTTTTGGAGGAGATGACATATAACAATTGTTAATGGCCTACTAAGAGGCTACTAATGAGGAAACCAGTTAGATTACATTAGGTGGACGCTCTTACTGCACTCACTGCTCAATTTGAAGCCTTAAATCAAAAGATAGACAACATGAATGCTTCAGTCATAAAAGTTTACAGAGTGACATGTGAATTATTTGGAGGAGGACATGCCAGCATAGAATGTCAGGTAGGTAACAATTTGAACAATCTAGTGAGAATGCTAACTTTTTTGGTAATTTTCACAAGCAACAAAACAATCTTTATAGCAACACTTACAATCCAGGGTGGCACAATCATCCCAAATTTCATGGAGTAATCAAAATGAAATGAGAGCACCTCCAAGATTCAAGCAACTAGAAGAGAAGAAGACCAGTCTGAAAGATATGGTCACCAAACTTGCTAGCAACACTCAAAATTTAATGAGCAGAGCAGCACTCAAGACTTCATGAGTAGCACAAACATGAAAACAAAGAGGCATCAATCAGAAATCTTGAAAGGTAAGTTGGACAGTTGGCAAATCTATTATTAGGAAGACAATAAGGTTCTTTTCCTAGAAACATAGAGAAAAATCCAATTGAACAGGTAAAAGTTGTAACCCTGAGAAGTGGTAAGTAAGTGGGAGAAGAAGATGTTCATCACAAGACTCCCAAGGAAAGGCAAGTTGAAATTGTTGAGCAACCAAAAGAGATAAGAAAGAGCAAAATTCTTCTAGATAATCCCAAACCATATGTGCCCCCAATTCCTTTTTCTTAAAGTCTCCTATAGCACAAAATGAATAAGCAATTTTCTAAATTTCTGTGTGTTTAAAAAATTGCATATTAACATTCCTTTTGTAGATCCTTTAGCACAGATGCCTAGCTATCAAAAATTTTTAAAACAGATCATAGCAAAAAAAAAGGGAGCTAGAGGATTATGAGATAATGACATTAAATGAAGAGCATTCGGCCATCCCACAAAATAAACTGCCACCTAAGTTAAAAGATCCAGGGAGTTTTACAATTCCTTGCACTATTGATAACTCTTATTTTTCAAAGGCATTGTGTGATTTGGATGCAAGTATTAACTTAATGTATTTTTTTGTTTTTAGGAAATTAGGTTTGGGAGAGGTCAATGAAACCACATTATCACTTCAACTTGTTGATCACACAATTAGACATCAAAGAGGTCTTGTGGATGATGTTCTAGTAAAAGTTGGCAAGTTTATCTTTCCTGCAAATTTCATAATTCTTAATATGGAGGAGGACAAATAGATTACACTCATCTTAGGGAGGCCTTTTCTAGCTACTGGACAGGTGCTAATTGATGGACAAAAGGGTGATCTTACAATGCGTGTCCAAGATAAGTAAGTTCAATTTAATATTTTTAAAGTGACAAAACTGCTTAATATTTCTGATGACATTTTTAGGGTTGATGTAGTGGAACAACTCGTGGAAGAACATTCAATAATTGACTAGCCCACCAACACTATTGAAGTAGGAGATATGCCTCATGGGTAAATTGTTAGATTGGAGGAACTGAATCACTCATTTTTGGGGGAGTCTTCGACATTGCTAGTGATCACCTCATCCATGCTCGAAGAAGTTCAGAAGGACCAGCTAGTGCAAAAGCTACATGAGCAAAAATATGCCTTCAATTGGACACTGGCTAACATCAAGGGGATCAATCATGTGCTTTGTATGCACAAATTTAGATCAAAAGTGACAAAGCAAGGGAGAAATTTAAATTGAATGCATGAAGAAGAGATAAAGTCAAGATGGAGACTATAAATCCAAACTACTTCTCCTCGCGTCTCTTATAGGATTTTTAGTTCATTTTAGTTTTGCTTTGTTCTTGTTTTTACTTAGGTTCCTTTTTACTTTCTTGATTTTAGATAATCCCTCCTTGCAGCCATCAATAGCTTGATCAACCCTTCATTCACATCAGAGGAGAGCATGTTCCCACAAGGAAGTTTCTTTCCCCCTTATTCAAGTTTTTCTTTAACATTGAGGATAATTTTTCAATTAAGTTTAGGGGTATTTGGGGATTTTTAGTTAGTTTTGGATAAATTTTTTTGAATGTAGGTATACTTTCTCAATGAGCTTTAATTTTTTCTGACTTAGCCAAGAAAATCCAATAGAAAATTGTGATAAAAATATTGAAACTAAATAGGATTCTCTCTTGATGATCAGTAACATATAGCTAGTTTTTTATTGTCATTGCATATGATCTAGAAGGAATGATAGATGATACCTTGTGATTTAATGATTCTTGTGATAAGTCTTTCATTCTCATGAATGATGAAATTTTCATTGAGCACCTTATGTCATGATCATGTGAAGTATATGTAGATTAGTTGATAATGTTGTGAATTTGGTAACATATTTTGATTAATATGAGCATGCTAGAACTTGTTTGATTATCCCTCAAGGCGAAATCCTAGATAACTTGTTTACTTGAAAATAATTTAGGCATTCTTTGATCAGTTTAAGCCTTTCAAGTTAACCTAGTACATTCATGTCACTAGTGTCCCTTTTGAGCCTTAATGAAAGAATGGATATGCAAGGCATATGAATGAAAACCATTCCATTTTCTTTTTGTAGCCTCATCACCCAAACCTATGCAGCCTGAAAAACCATGCTTGACCTATTAAGAGACATAATTTATACACATGTTTGTTAAGAGGTATGAGTGAACCAAAAGAAAATAAGTTTGGGGAAATTAAAAATAAGAAGAAAAAAGACAAAAAGAAAAGAATCAATAAGGATTCAACTTTCTAGGGGATCACATCCCAAAGAACTCAGAAGAAAATAAGTTTGGGGGTGTAGTATTAATATAGCCCAAAAAATAGAAAAAACCTTAAAAAAGTTAAGAGAGTGAAGATTCATGTGTAAATTTATTGATGATCTCTTACTTTGTGAATCGTTATTCCTTTTCTTTTATTAGCTAAACCCAAGGCCCTATTACAAGCTTAATAAAGACCTACTGATCTAAGTGAACAGAGTTGTCTACATTAGTGGAGAGGGATTATGAAAATCAAGCTTATGAAATATTTTATGAAAATCATTAGAATCACTGGATTGCATATTATTGCTTGAGAAGCGTGCATGTATCTCTCCCTTTGATGATTTACAAAAAGCATATGATTCACAAATATATTATGAATCTTCCATTCAAACATTAATTCAAAGCAAGCAAGTAATCAGAACCTTTACATTAAATTTCAATTCAAAATGAAATCAAAACAAGTAATGGTCATCAAAATCAAGTCAAGATACATATCATTTCAAACCATGTCATAAATTTACATTAAATTTCATAGAGAGAATACATGTGAAACCTCATGACATTGATCTCTTATTAAATTCTCACAAAAAACATTTCATTTTACATATTTCCCCAAAACATACAAATCACAAGAGAAAATGCTATAATCTCCTAAGGAGAGGTGTGAAGATCCTATGTAGAGGAAGGAATGGCAGGCTCCCCTTAAATGGTAGCCTAGGCAGATGTAAGCTCTTCCATTGTAAATGTTGGCTCTAGATCTCGAGTGGTGTGGGTTGGAGTAATAGGTGGCATAGGATCTTCTGTAGCTGTAGGCTGAGCAATCCTAAGATGTGAGATGAGTGCATCTAGCTTCCTCTCTATTCTTTCTTGAGATTCTCTAATTTCTCCCACTTATCTCCTTAATTTCTTCACTTCTAGGGATAGCATATTCTAGGCAGAAAATCTAGGAATAGTGGCTTCAGGTGAAGCCCTAAATGGTGATGAATGACTCTCTATAATGGGGCTCTGATTATCATCTCTTTACTCTCTTTCTTCCATCTCCTCCTCCCCTTGGGAGGGTACTGCTTCTTCTTCTTCATTGTCTTCTTCGCTCTCATTTTCTTCTTCCATCTCTCTCACATTCTTCTCTTCCATCTCTTTTAGATAATCAAAGAATTTGATCCTTATTATCTTTAGTAGGGTAGCTCCTACCCAATCATTTTTGAGTGAAGATACATGCGGACATGATTCTCCAACCATAGGAATTTTGAAAATGCTCATAGTCAACCATACTCCATATGGTACAACATGATCTGTCCTCTGAGGCATATATCCAAAAGCAGTAAACATGAGTTTTGGGAGGATGATTTTTAATAGGTATAGATTTTCCATAAAATTTTTGCCGCATTAGCAATCACTTGCTCTGTTTCTCCAAGCTTAGTCATGAAAATATTTTTCAATACTTCCCTAAGCATCCTAAGCTCTATGGTTAGGTTCTTAGTTCTTATGTATGTGTGGGTAGAAGTATATATAGTGCCAATGGATAAATTGTTGAAATTTTCTTCCTTGTTTAGCCCTTCTTTGTCATCTTCTACCGCACCCAATATCTCTCCTAGGTGACCTTCAAGAGATAACACATTTGTTCCAAATTGTATTTCAGCTCCCTTCACTGTAGATTCATAAGAATTGGGTCTCTAATTGAAATAGAATATGATGACTAGCTCTCTATAAATGGGTGCCTAATAGTCTATCAACTCAATCCATCCTTGGTAATTCAACATGGCATGAATATCCAATTTACATTTATCAAGGAATACCAAATCAATTTTCTTTTGTATGTGCACCGGCTTACCTAGCATTGATGTATAGAATTTGAACTTCATATCATCTCCACCAAAATAATATGCAGGCAAGTCTCTACACTCAAATTTGGCAGTGGGAACTTTCCTTCCATTTACTTCTTTTAAAAGGGATTTCAAGTTAAATAATCTTGCCTCTTCTTCATTTTTGCAAACTTCCACTTCACTTCTATTTCATTCTCATCCATAGTGGGTGAAGAGGGATTACCTGAGGATTCACTTGCAAAGTTAACCCGTCTTGATCCACGAATGGCTCTAGATGTGGAGGCATGTGATGTAGAAGGTTGTGAAGTGGAGCACCTTCTCTAGTTCTCTTCCTCTTCATTCTTCTATGGGGTTTGGAGATAGGGACTTTAGGAGCCATTAGGATATAGAGATTTGAATAGAAAGGATAAAAATCTAGAGAAATGGCTCTTTTGGTAGATTTGGAAGTACAGGCACAAGCACTTTTCGGTCGCAAGAGACTTCCAAGCACAAGCACTTTTGGGTCGCAAGAGGCTGGAAAATGAAAATAGGATAGTAATGAATCTGACTGAATAAACCCTTTCGAAAGAGCAAGCGATTGCCACACAGGCACCTAGGACCTTGGGTGCCTAGATACCAAGTGGCTTCGCTCCTAGGAATAGATTTTTCTAAAGTTTTTCTATTTTTCAATTTCTAAGCTATTCTACCCCATTTAATCACTTAATCAAGTATCAACTCAATCAATTTTTGGCATGAAGTCAAACAAATCATTTTAAGCACATATCATTGTATACATATCAAGCAATTTGATATTTCAAGTAAGCAAATACATATAACTTGAATTTTCTTATCATATGATTTGAACCAGTGTTTAGAAAACCGGACTGGGCTGGCCGATTTGACTGGTTGAATAAGGAATCAGCTAGGGCACCAATCTGGGTGAGGTCGATCACCAATTCTGTTTTTTTTTAAATATACATACATATAATAAAAAATTGAAATTTCAAATTTTCAATAAGCATAAAGGAGGAGGAAAGATTGGAATTATGCTATTTTGATTAATTTGATACATATGTGATGGATTTTTACTTATCTTATATTGTTTATTATGCATCTTACAGAATATATATTTTAAAATTTTTAATATATCACTGGTTCGTTCCACTAGTTGAACCAAAATCGAACACTCAAATGGTTCGACCTCCGATCTAGTTTTCTAAACATTGATTTGAACTTAACATGCTCAAACATTTTCACATACATCATAATCATGAGTGATAAAAGTAATGCATTGTAAGGCCCTGGAAAATTTTACAAATGTAAATTTTTGTTATTGTAAAGTTTTGCTAATTTTGCCGGGTCGATAG
>JAYJMB010050969.1:0-29172 GCA_036873735.1 Pouteria campechiana
CATAGGGGAGGCGCCTTTTGGGGAGGCCCCGAGGGGATAGTCCTAGAGGACAAAACCGTGCGGGCTGCGGCCCAAAGTGGACAATACCTCGGTGGGAGGCCAGGGCGTGGCAATTACTTAACTCAATCATATCCACTATGATTCCTAATTTGTGATGGAATACAAAGTAATGCAACATCCATAATATACAATGTAACAAATACTTGTAAGACCCAAAAAATTCCAGATATGTGAATTTTAATTTTTGTTAATGTTTGCCAGTTTGGCATGGAGTATATTGGAATATAATTAACTTTTTGAAAAATTTATCATGGAAAATTTATGGAATTGAGTAGATTGTTAATATAAACATGAAGATGAGGTTGCGAATGTATTAAAGGGTGTTAAACATGTGATTTAAGTGAGAAGAAAATGAATTCAAATGGGTGGAACACCAGATGTGGATATATTAAAAAATATTAAATTTTATTATGAAAATGGATGGAATATCCATATTAATGTGAGGATGAGGAGGACACAGATTAATCAATGATTAACAAGTGAATTAAAATTAAAAAATGAATGTAGAAAGGTGAAATGCAGTGTATGTCGATAAATTTTGGTAAATTTTAAATTAATTCAATTTTAATAAGGAAAAATATATTAAATTATGGGTGATGACATGCTTATTAAGTGTGAAATTAATATGGGCATATGATTCACAAATAGGACATCCCTTGTGTGCTAATAGATGAAGTTATAAGGGTGAAAAAAAATTTAACTTTGCAAGTGCATGCGTATGAAGTGTTTTAGAGCAGTAGATCACCGGATCTTTGCTCATTATAAAGATAGCTTTTGCTATCTCACCATTTCATCTACATGCAAGCTCACTGCATGTTCACGTAAGGCCTTCTCACCCATCTCTCAATTGATAATTTTTAGCTTGATTTGGCGAGAAAAATTGATGGCAAAGGTTAATAGAAGTGAATTGTAGCCCATGGCATCAATTATCTCTTGGATTTAAGATTGTGCAACCATCAAAATTTGAAGATTTATTCCTACAACTAGGAACAACTAGGGAGGTTAGTAAATTTAGGTATGGAAATTGTTAAATCAAGTTGCTGATCATGTTTATGGAATTAATTTATGGAAACCTTGCTAGAATTTTGCTATGGAAATTAAATCTAGGTTATTAGGGTTTGCTGGAAATTTTTTAGCATGATTAGGGGCTATGATTAATGCTATTATATCATGATTAATTTTTAATTAAGTTGAGACAAGGATTACATATAATGGAAATGAAAAATAGGAAGCTGGAAATTGAAATTTAATGGAAAATACCCTACTATCCACTAACTGTTAGGGCTGATTTTGATGGAATTTGGCTAAGTGATAAGCCTAATTACTTATGGATTTAGTTAGGGTATTAATATGGCAGCTAATTACCTCAAATGGATCTGAATTGATGTGATTATTAAGGTAGACATAACATGTGTATTGCATTAAATGCCTTATTAAATAGTCATCTTGAGACTAATTAAAACCTTATCAAATGAATTGATTTTGTGAATCTAAAAATATGAGATCATTTTTATTATAATGAATGAAAAATATGTAAATTTTACTAGAAAAATTCCAACATTAATATGTGCAAACAAATTTAGAAAATAAATATCCTGAAATTCGCTCGTTGCAAGAATGTCCATTACTGAAATACACAGTGTTGATGGCGTCCCAATTTTGACCCATATATTGATTGATTTAGAAATAGTGGTAAACATAATAGTTGTAGACATTGAAATTATATTTCTAATGACATAATAATCATTAAATTCTGAGTTGATATGAGTGACTTATAACTAAAAGAGTGCAACAGTCTCTAAATCAGTAAGCGTTAACTTGTGACATAATCATTCAATTAATGATTTACCCCATGAAAATTTCACAAAATAATGAAAATTCCCAAATTCTATTATTCATTAAAACCCTAGCTTTGCATAATTCTCAATTCCTCATGCCAAATCACAATAATCATTATATCATTTCTCCATGAATCCTTAATCATATACATCCATTAATCCCCAAAAATTCATTATTCTCAAAACCTAGAAATAAAAAATCGAGGATTCATTAGGAAATTCACTTTCAAACATATCCATCCTTCCCAAATGAAAGACCAAGCTCTAGACTCCATGTTGCTCCTTCCATTTGGTGGAAATCTAATTTTTTTTTCATTTTCTTTCATTTTTTATAGTTCAAATGGGTGAAAATTAGTTTTAAACAAAAGATCACAAGTTTATCTAGCTAGATAAAATGATTTCCTAGCAATATTAGCAAGAAATCAAGCTAAATAGGCCAGGGCATGATAGGAAAAGAAATGAGATGGACTGGAGAAAGAACAGAACGTTCTATCTCAAAAAGTCAGATTTCCAACTTTAAAATAGTGAGTGGAGCTGCAGCCCCAAATTCTAGCACTGCAACGCCAAGAACTTCTACCCACACCCGTTTGCCCTTCTCATGATCCGGTGTCATAGCCTCAAATCTGGTGCAGGAGAGAGTCTCCCTAAATTAAACATATCTCTCTCATATGACATCCAAATAATGTGATTCGTAAGGTGTTAGAAATATACCTTCAAGATATACTACTTTCATCTTAATCAGATTTTCCAAATTAATCCCCATATCTATCAAAAATTTAAATAAAATGACCTAATTTGGTAATTTTAGTACTTTTTACCCATATGGAGCAATTTTGGTATATTGATCATAACTTTCTAATATGATACCTAAATCATGTGTTTCTTAATTCATTAGAAAGAAAATTTCAAGATATATAACCATTATTTTCAACACTTTTCTAAATTATTCTATTATATATGTCAAAAATTGATCACAAAGGACCCCTTTTTGAAATTCAATATTTTCTTCATTCACAAATGACCCCTTTTTGAAATTTAGTGTTTTCTTCATTTATCTCCACTTTAAACCTTATTTTCTTTCCATCATTTTTTGACATTATAATAACATAAAATGCTTAAAAATATTCCTTAATTAACTAACAATTAAATCATAAATCCATCCTTGGAATCATAGTGAACTTATTTATAGTTCAGACATGATTAATTCTTCTCAAATCATAACATATTACCCAATTAAAACATAAGAAAACTTATCATCAATCCTTATTTCCTCAAAAATTATACTGTATACCCATTCGCATATAATTATACTTATAGAATTTCTATAACTTACCAAAAGTACATATACACTGGAATCATTTCTTCATAAAAGACTTGTTTATCACCTTATTTCATCACTATACATAAATGCAAAAATTTCAACCTCATTTTCAACACCTTTGGTGCTACAATTCATCTTTTAAAACCCTTAAACTAGCATTCTTTCATGTTCTCATTGGTTCACTAACTTGTATTAGGTATGTAATTTCCTATCTCTTGATCCCGGTACTTAATGCTATCACAAAGATTAGCAGGACATATCATACAGATAAGTCATTGGCTCTGATACTATTCTGTCATGCCACATCCTAGGGCCTATGCATCTTACCATTTTCTTACAATTTCTCTATTTTTAAGGAAAATATTCTATGTAAAATCCAATAGAGTCTCTCCTATATGTTGGGGGCTTAAACCTCTACATGCTTCAATCATATATAAGGCTAAAATTTAATAATTATAAAATAATAACATAAATCATTAAACTCGCCCAATTTACCCAGATCTGCCCAAAACTTGAGTTGCCCTATGATGGCAATGAACAAACTAAAATTGTTTACATCCATCCACCATATCCTTATAAGATGCCAATCCATTTTACATCATTGTACTATTGCAAATTTTCTTTAACGCTAGTGCACGTGTCATCAACAAGCAATAAAGAGTGAGTAAGATATGGTTCCCATGAAGATGTGTATGTACCAATTACCAACTACTCTAACACTAAATTTTATTTGAAAGATTGAATTATGGTAAGAAGATGTAAAGAAAAAATATAATTTAATGCACTTTAGCAATGATATGAATTCTAGATAAATAAAAGATACAATAATTAAAACATCTAGGGGTTTCCAAATTCACCGGATTAATCATATATAGTTTCATCAGTTTAACAATCAATGTTTGCTCCTATGTGGACAACAATTTTCTCTTAATTAATTGTTATTCTTTCTCAAGTCATAACAACCTATCTCAATTAGCTAATTTCTTGCATCTCTGTGAATAATTACAGACCAATCAAGATGCATTAAGATTAAGAAACTTGTAATATTGCATAAGCTTCATAGATATCTCTATCTTCATGATCATCTTATAGTGGTTAATCATGGTATAATTTGATTTTCACTTCTCAGCTTCAAATTGAATCACATATCATGTTAAAAGGGCTAGCATTCTTGCACAAAAATTAAAATTGGATTAAACACTCAACATAGATAGTGAACAAACAAAGAAATGCATTAAACATAATGAAACCAAATAATCATTATCTAGCTACATAGTTCCCCTAGATTAAAGCACTTAGCTCATAATGAAATCAAGGAAAACAATACACATTATCTTGAACATGATCAACAAAGGGAAATGGCTAAAAAGAACAAAGAAAGATCAAAAGATAAGCTTCTTCACATAGTGTTTTCTGCACTTTTCTCCCTTGTCGGCTTCCCCTTCCTTTGCAAGAAAATTCTACCTTTAATCTTGTGTAGTTGCTTCCCTTTCTTGTTTCTCTACCTCCAAACCTTGCCAAAGTTTCACCAAAGATGTACAAAAGCTTCATTTTATATAAACTCCATTAGAGTTTAGCTTTGGTGTGCAAGTCAAGCAAGATCCAGAAATTTTGAAAAAACTATCTTCAGCATGGTGTTGCAGCATAGGAATTCAGTGTCGCAACACTAATTCTCTACCTTATTGAAATTTTGCATCTATCAGGTTCAGTGTTGCGACATAGAAGTTTAGTGTCACAACAAAAACTATTTGTCAGCTAAAATTTGCCCCTACAGAATCCATGTCATGGCATTAGTTGTCTGTCTTGTCATTTTTCATGTTGTGCCATCACATATAATTTTAATGCCATGACACTAGTTTTCTACCTTGGATATTTCTTTCATGTGTCATGTCTAATGTTGCAGCATAGAAATTAAATGCGCGGTACTAGCTTGTTGTCCATCAAATACATGTATGTTATTTTAACCATAACTTTCTCATCCAATGTCAGAATCATGTGATTCTTATTGCATTGGAAAGGTAATTTAAAGATAAAAACTTTTATGTTAAACAAAATTTTCAAATCATCATCCATATATGCCATATTTTTATTACAAGTGACACCATATTTTGCACATCTAAAGTCGCTTTCAACTGGATTGAAATCTGAGACAATTATAGTGTTTTGCCAATAACTTCCATGTTTGATATCCAAATCTTATGATTCTTGATTTTTTGGATAGATAAATTGAAGGGATAAAACTTCTATGTTGAATACATTCGATGAGCATTTTTCATCTATACCAAAAATGGCCTCAAATTTAAACCTTTTCATACTCAACTTTGTAGGCAGATTTTTACATTTGAAACTAAAACAAACTTCATTTAGTGCAATATTTAATCAGATGTAATGGATTCATGCCAATTAAAGATCCAAAATATGTGAATTTAGGTATTAAAATATGACAAATTATGGCTTATCAAATACCCCCAAACTTATCTTTTAATCATTCTATAGCAAAATAATAATCATGTCTCATGAAACATTCAAGATTATCTCTCCTAAATAATCAAGAACAAGACAAATTACACATGTACACATAACTTAGAAATCATTCAAAATTGAATGAAAATCCCCAATTACCCTAAATAAATACCCCCAACTTAAACTAAACATTGTCCTGAATGTTTAAACAAAAATGCATAAGGGCGAAAGAAACTTCCTTATGGGGATATATTCTCCTTTGATGGTGAATGAAGGTTGCCTAGATGATAGAAATGGACTTTTAATGGGCTTAAGAAGGGATCATCTTAATCAAAAAAATTGAAAAGAACTTAAGCAAATAGATTGAACAAAATAAAACTCAAAAACAACTAAAAATCCTAAGAGAGAAGGGATGAGAAGCAGTTCTATTTTATAGTCTTTAGTTTGATTTTGCTCCGCTATCAATTCACTTTAAATTTGTCCCCTGCTTTGTCACTTTTGATTCTAACATGATACATCCAAAATGTAAGGTGGCTTCCCTTGATATCTTCTTTTGTCCAATTGAATGCATACGTACACTCTCATAGTATCTATAGAAGCTTTTCTTCCTTCACACCTGTAAGAGAAGAATTAATTACTGGAATGGTAGAAATTCAATAAGCATATTTCAAATGAGTGGGCAAGGGTTCGGGTTCAAGAATTAGAGGCTCTTCAATTGACAAATTAGGCTTTTTAGTGAGTTGCCCCAATTCCTTAGATCTTAATGCCTTTTGTCTTGAAGATGGTGGGTTCAATTGTGGGTTTGCCTCCATGAACTTTTCACACTCCTCTATCTCCTCATTCTCAATTCTACTGACATTTGTTTGAACCAGACATGCTTTGAGTGGATCTTCATAAACCTATTTTTATTGTTTTAATGCTTGAGCTATTTGAGTTTCCCTTGGCATTATGGACTGTTGAGGAGGCATTGGTTGAACTTCTGGTTAAGGAGGAGTAGTTGAATGTTAGGGAGAACTTCAACTCTTTCCTGATCGTCTGCCTTACCATTTTCACCACTTGATGGAAGCTCCAGTTCTTTCTCACTACTCAAGGTGATCTCATTGCATTGTTTTGCTAGATTGATTTATGTGTTGCTAGGCAAATTACCTTGTGGGCTATTGAACATGTTGCAACTGAGCTGTTAGAGTTTCTAGATTCCAGATTTGCATGGATTAATTCTATATGAAAGTAGGTTAATTATGAAAATTGTCTTTTGCTAGTTCCATGAATTCATCTGTCTCTACCATGAAAATTTTCATTTTGGCCATGTAATTATTTACCTTGGCTGAGAACTTATTTGTGGCACTAGCAAACTGAGCTAAAGTAACCTCAAAATTTATCTTCTTTCTAAAAAAATTTTTATTTGAAAATTTTTTATTGGGATGGTTATTGATAAGCTCTTATTTTACCTTATTTTAATACCTAGATTCACAAATTTTTTGGATCCTCTTTTCATATAAATTTAGTGGTTTATAAGCATATTCTAGTAAAACTGTACTTAATTTTGGTTATTACTTGATAAGTGAATTCTAGATTGATTTATTTTATCTCTTTGCAAATAATTAAGTGCAATAAATGAAAGAAAATATGGAATACATCAAGGTAGATAAAGGAGTAAAGAAATGGAGTTTGGATAATGAAAAATTGACTGAAAAATGAAGATTACAAGTTGAAGAAGCTAAATGAGAGAAAACACCACTTTGACACCATTTCTGATACTAATTAAGAGGGACTCGGCTCAAGTGTTCAACATATATGTTTTTTCCCTTAAATTTATCTATTTAAAAAATCAAGAATCATAGGATTTGGATTTGAAAAATGGAAGTTATGGCTAAAACACTACAACTGTCTCAGACTTCAATTCTATTGATAGAAATTTTGGATGTGTAGATAATGACATCATTTGTGGTCCAATTTTGGAATAGTTGTAAGATAATTTCGAAAATATGTTCAACATAGAAGTTGTATATCTCAAAGTAATATTTCTAATGCATCAATAATTTTGCAATTCTAAGATATTATGAGGAAGTTATGGTCAAAATAGTCAACATATCTCTGGTGGACAACAAATTTTTGGGCTGTGGCACCAGAGTTCGTTCAAGACAAAATGGCATCTAAAAAATTTTATGGCCACAACAGTGGCACCATCCTAATTTTCTACATGATTTTTGCTTGTTTTGTTTTCTAATTTTTAAGGCAATGAGAAAGTGTTCTTAGGGCATCTTTCCATTTTCATTCTAAGGTTTTTAGAGAGGGTTCTGACGGGTGGAGGATTGGTTTTTCTGGAGGAGAAAGAGGGAGATTGCAAGTAAGCAAGAGGAGAAGAGTGGATGTTCTTCATTGTGATAATCTTGTCTAAGGGAATTAATTTTTTTTTATTATGAACTAAATTCTTCTTTCTAGGGTGAAGGTGTAACCCTTTTTGATACTATTTGTTATATGTATTTTTAGTTATAAATGGCTATATGATCTTATTTCATTCATTATGTTGTTTGCAATGATTTAATTCATTTTATTGCTTGATCACCAATATTATGAGTTAGATTGATTATCTAAGCATGGTTAGGGTAGACACATATACTAAATCATGAGCTCCCATGAATGAAAAGGATAGATGGTTAGGGTAGACACCATATGCTAAACCATCTTATTTTTGTGCATTGTGTTCTTAAGCTTAATGGGTTTTCACCTCAATTATGCTACACACCATAGGTAATTGGAATGATTGAAAACACTTGATTTGAACGCACACAACTAATGGTAATAATTATACATTTGAAAGAATGAACCCAAGTAAAGCAATGAATCCAACATTCCACTAGCAAAAGGGTATCGTTTAGTGGTGAAATCAAATACCTAGACTCTTACATCTTGTTAATCTCCCTACATTCCATAAAGTTTCTAAAATTCTATCAATCATTACTCCATATGCATTTAGTTATAAATACATTCTTTTTAAAGATAGGGTAGTTAAGTAAGATTTTTACTTTCTCTCAATTGGATGATAAAGATTTCCATGAGGCATGGGTAAGATTTACATCAATTTTGATTCAATGCCCTCATCATAGATATCCACTTGAAATGCTTAACCAGTTTTTCTATTATGGATTGACACAACCATGCCAAGCTATGGTTGACAATGCTGCAAGTGGAGTCATGGGAGAAAAGATTCCAGAAGAAACTTATGAGCTATATGAAATGTTGGGAGCAAATTCTCAGCAAAAGAGTATAAGAGATAGATCTAGAAGACTTTATGAAGTGAACTCTAACTCTAATCTATCTATGCAGATGGCAGAGATGGCTAAGCAAATAAAGGTAATGTGATCCATGATGGTGCACTCGAAACAACCATAACCTGCCCTAGCAAAGGTTTGTTCCTTTTATGGTAATTCAAGACACTCACCTAATATATGGCCTTCAAATGAACATTTTGTAGATGATGTTGAGCAAGCTAATGCAATGAATTTCTATAACTAGCGAACATGGAATGACCCTTACTCAAACTCTTACAATCCTGGTTGGAGAAATCATCCTAACTTTTCTTGGAACAATCATATAAGTCAGAGTGAAGCTGGTTTTCTGTTCTAACCAAAATCGAAGAAGCCTACGCTTGAAGAAACCATGCAGAGTTTCATTCAAGTAACATAGACCCAGTTCCAAAATAATGTAACCAAATTTCAAAATGTTGATTCCAAATTCCATAACATGGAAGCATCTATGAAAAAAATGGAGACATAGTTAGGATAATTTACCGAATCCATATAGAGCCACAAACCCGGGAAGTTGTCTAGCCAGCCAGAGCAAGCAAAAGCCATACACGACATTAAGAAGTGGAAAGGTGTAGGATTGGAGAAGGGAAAGAAAATGGCAGAGGAGGAAGTGCATTCAAGGAAGGTAGTGTTTCCAATAGTTGACCCCCCTTGTCAACTATAAAGCACCCCCACCATATGATCCTCTTGTCCTTTTTCTAGAAAGATTGAAGCAAAGTAAGTTTGATAAATCATTTTCTGACATTTATCATATCCTTTCCAAGGTTAATGTCAATTTGCCTTTGCTTATATGATAAAGAACATGCCTGCTTATGCTAAATTCTTGAAGGAACTAAATAAAAGGAAGCATAAGTATGAGACACATGAGAAATCTTTAATTTCAGAGGCAGTTAGTGTGGTTTTATAGACAAACTTTCCCCTAAAACTTAAGGATTCAGGTAGTTTCAATATCTCAATCATTGTTGGAGGAACAAATAAGGTAAAGGCAATGCTTGACTTAGGTGTAAACATTAATTTGATGCCTTATTTTGTTTATATACAACTTGGATTGGGAGAATTGAAAGCTAATACAATGTCTCTACAACTTGTAGACAGATCAGTTAAATATCCTAGAGGCATTATAAAGGACATTCTTATGCAAATTGATAAGTTGATTATTCCTACAGATTTCATTGTGCTTGACATGGAGAGACAAATAATTCCAAAGAGAGAAGTGCCTATTCTTATGGTACACCCATTCATGGGAACCACCAAGACAATCATTGATGTGCAAATTGGGAAGTTGAAAATGACTGTCTCAGATGAAACTATGAAATTTTTTGTTTATAATTTGTAATGCCCACTTTCTGAGGAGCTACACAGGCAGGAACAGGAGTACTCTCAGCTAGAGTCTCCCTTGAACTTATCCTTTTAAACCTGCGTAAGCATTCACAAACACCCACATGTGCCCAAAATTATAGTTGCACTATTAAGGAAAAGTGTACAAAAATCATCCCCACATCTAATAAGGCAATACATGAAATTAAGACACTTTACACACTTAAATTTACATTAACAACACCATTGACATACTGAATAAATCACACTTTGTATACATCCCAAAATATATAAAAAAGATAAGAATTTCTAAGTATCATGGTTTATCCCTTTCTTAAGCTCCAACCCCTCATTAGGCTCCATCTTCTAGCCAGTCAACTAAAATATAATAAAATAAAGTGAGTCTCAGAAACTCAATAAGCCGGCATAATTCAAATCAGTAATTAAATCATAGAATGTGAATATAAAATTTGTATGCTCACAATGGAACTATTATCATCAATTAAATTCAAATAGTGACAAAATTCCTCAATAAGAATCTACTAAGATGTCCGCTATATCTGATCGTCTCTATTCATATTTAAATCCTCTTCCTTCCTAATACATGCCTTTCATTTCTAGTTGTCTACTGTATTTTGGCTTGCAACCAATTAGTACCATATTTGGGAGGCCATCAACCAAGCCAAGCGAACATAACTATAGCCAAATAGACTCATCTTTCTTACAACTTTGGTGTACTCTGGTCTTTCCTGACTACCTTGGAAACAAATCTTATGAGTGTTTAAATATTCCACCTTCACTACAACTCAGGGGTTGTACATTTTCCATTTACACCTACTAAGTAATCAGAGGAGTCTTATAAACAATAGGTTGATCAGACCTCTTTGCTAGGAGAGGCGGTATCAAACAAACAAAGCCCTACCAAGGGCAGGATCCCTATAACCAAGTAGCCTTCCTGATAAGCATCCAAACCCAATTTACTATAAATCAGATATAGGCAAGTATGAAATTCTTACTCAAATTACTCAAGATAGTGGCATACTTCTATTTAATTATCAACCCACTAATATAAAACCTCGTGTCACTCAATGTTTATCATATCATCACAATTATCCAAGCATACCTTCAATTCTTAAATAGATAGACAAACTCAATTGCATACTTAGTTAAGATATCACTTTCAAGTACATGCATTCTTATATTATTCCATTAATTATCATAACATGATCCTTATTATGTCTTCATCATATTTCAAATGTTTTTCAAGGACATTCCCATAAGACATATCTTTAATTAGTAGAAATATCATAAAAATACCTAAATTGACAAAATATGCAAAATACTAAAAATTTGCAAAAGTTACTGTTCACAGCGATACCTTACCAGAACAGGGAAATGCCATGCTGTGGCAAGGCAATAGCATACCAAAAATATACTGTTCATAGTGAGCTCCTTCTACAGGAAGGACATTTTATGTCATAGTAGGGAAGTGCCATGCCGCGGCAGGGGACTACCTTACCGTGACAGGGTCTCCGTTGACTTCTTTTCCTATACATTTTGAGCTTCATGACGCAGCAAGTACCCTGCTGCCCACCTATTTTTCTTGAAAACTTACTCTGTTGTCTCATTTTAGATGTCCCTTGTTTAACCACTTTAATCTCCCCTTAATCCACTTAGTTTAACCTTGATTCTTCTCCATTATTTCCACCTATCCATTAAAATGCTCCGACAAACAGCACTATCCCATTACATCATGTAGTGAGTTCATAACTGTTAGTGAAGTTCATAATACTTCACATGCACTATCCTACTTCCCAATTGCATTCATTTCTTTCATCCATACTTCTCTTCTTTCCAAACTTCTCACTACTGATTTGTTTAGTTTGCACATATCTAAAGCAAAATACCCTAATTTTTATCCCAAGAATAACTCATAATACAATTGAAAAATATCAATAATGAAGGATCCCAATTCCAATAGAATTACTTAAGAAAATAAACCTACTTACCTTGTTAACACACCTACTCTTTAGTTGTAATTCATGTATTTCCAAGATTTCCTTAACAATTCAGAAATCCTACATTTAAACATAGGGTTCATGAGCGTTCAATTACATTCACTGTCTATAGAGAATAGTCACTATAGATTTCATTCTAGTTTTATCACACTGCCTCAATTAGGGTTTTGCTAATTACTTATCTACAACTCAATTAAGATGTGATTGTGGAATAATTAACAAAAGTTAAGCATGATGTACTGCTCTTAGTGGTATTTCATGAAAACACCTATAGTACAGTTTTCAAAATTTTATACACTTGTTATCTACAAGTTGAGATTTCTGTTCCAAATTACATATAAATGTATTTAAACTGAATTCCTATTGAAATCTACATTCAAAACAACCAATTCCCTACTAAATTCATGTTTTCCCCAATTTCTAATCTTTCAACAATGAAATCCTATATTATCGACTAAAATTCAAATGATCTATCAAGTAGAATAAGTTCATCACTAGTGAATTAGCTTACCTATTATTTTCTCTACTCAAAATCCACAATCCAAGCTCTGATGCAAAACCCTTGAATTTTCTGCAACTGTCACCTCTCCAAACTGCTAAATATGATATTTTCTTCTTGATGGGTTGCTACAAATCCTTCAATTCTTAGTCTTCTGAAAGTTTAGCTTCAATTCCTTCAAGAATAAGCTGTTTTGAAGCTTTGGGGAGCAAGAGGGAGGGGTGGAAAAGTTTAGGGTTGGAAAATGGGGCTGGTGGATCATTTGAAGCTCCACCCTTCATAATTCTCTAGCAGTGCTACTAACTAAGGCACATCCAGCCCACCTATCATGTATTCTGATCTTTTCTAGCATTGAAATTTCTTCTTATACATCATAATATTCAATTAATCCATCATGCCCATCATGATTTTCCATTTATATTACAACTTATACATATATGGTTCCTTTATATGCTATAAAACAATTCTTTCCATTTCAAAAAATTTAGGGCTTCACATTCTACCCCCCTTACAAAACGTTTCAGCCTTGAAACTTATGCAAACAAGTGGAGATATTTAAATCTGATCACATCTTCCAGTTCTCAAGTTACTTCATCTTCTGAATGATGTCCCCACTATACCTTTACTAGATGAATGACATTATTCCTTAATTGTTTTTCCTTAGTATATAGTATTCGAACTAGCTACTCCACATATTGTAGCTTTTCTTTCATTTGAATTTCTTTTAGTGCCAATATGTGAGAGGAATATGGTTCATACATTTTCAATGAAGACACATGGAAGACATTGTGAAGTCCACTCAGTGGTGGTGGTAATGCAATACGATACACTACTTTGCCAATTCAATCCAAAATTTCATAGGACCAATATACCTATGGCGTAGTTTGCCCTTGGTGCCAATCCGCACTACACCCATCATTAGAGATACTTTCAAGAAGACTTTATTTCCTATCTAAAATTCCAAGTCATGCCTTCTTATATGTATCTTTTTCTTAATTGTACTACCTTTTTGACTGCATCGGCTATCATCTATGGTCCTACCAGGGCAGTCTCGCCTACATTCGTCCAATATAGTGGAGATATGCAATTACGCCAATATAGTGCCTTGAAGGGAGCTATCTGAATACTGGAATGGTAACTATTATTATATATGAATTCAATCAATGATAAATACTAGCTCCAAGCTTTGCCCCATTCTAGAGTACAAGCTCTAAGCATGTCTTCTAGCTGCTGATTCACTCGTTCTGTCTACCCATCTATTTGGGGGTGATAAGTGCTACTGAAATCTAGGCATGTTCCCATAGCCTTATGCAATGCTCTCCAGAATTTTGAAGTGAACATTGATCCTTTGTCTGAGATAATCACTTTGGGCACACCATGCAATGTTACGATTTCCCTTTGATAAATCCAGGCATATTTCTTAGCAATAAATGTGGTTTTAACTGATATAAAGTGGGTTGCTTTAGTTAATCTATCCATAATGACCCAAATACTATCAAACCCAGCAACTGTGTTTGGCAGACCAGTGATAAAGTCCATTGTTATATCCATCCATTTTCACTTGGGAAGTTCAATTGATTGCAATAACCCACTTGGTCTTTGATGCTCTACTTTCATTCTTTGGCATGTTACACATTTAACCACATATTTAGTGATATCATTTCTCATCCCATTCAACTAGTATAAAGATTTCAAATCATAGTACATTTTATTACCACGAGGATGAATAGTATAAGGTGAATAATGTGTTTCTTCTATTACCTTCTATATTATTGCTGATCCCTTAGGAAGTACTAATCGATTTCTATATCTCATAAGATGGTTTGCATCAATAGAGAAATCTAGCAGGTCATTTTGCTGTACTCGTAACTTCAATTTTTGAAATTCTTCTTCTAATGACTCTTCTTGAGCTATTCGGATCTCATCTATCAAAGTAGGCTAAATGTCCAATTGACACAATTGGGTCACTACTCCATTTATGTTAACTTGTAAATCCATACTTCTCAATTCTTCAAATAATTCTTTCTTTTATGTTAAGATACACACTAGACTACTTTTGGATTTCCTACTCAAAGCATTGGCCACAACATTTGCTTTGCCAGGATGATAGTGAATGTTCAAATCATAATCTTCTAACAATTTTAGCCATCTTCTTTCCCTCATACTCAAGTCTTTTTGAATAAAAATGTATTTTAAACTTTTATGATCTATGTATACATCACATTTTTCTCCATAAAGTTAGTATCTCCATATTTTTAAAGCAAACACTACTGCCACCAACTCCAATTTATGAGTTGGATAGCTACGCTCATGAGGTTGTAATTGATGTGATGCATAAGCTGTTACATTACCATTTTGCATCAGAATACAACCTAATCCTTTCTTTGATGCATCACTGTATATCATGAATCCACCTTGACCTGATGGAATTGTAAGAATTGGTGTCTCTACTAATCGCTTCCTTAATTCTTGAAAAGCAGTTCACACTTATCATTCTATTCAAATAAAACTCCTTTTTGAGTTAACTGTGTTAGTGGTAAAGCAATCGTGGAGAATCCTTCAACAAATCTTTGATAATACCCAACTAATCCCAGAAAACTCTTGACCTCAATCACTATAATTGATCTAGGCCAATTCACTACAACTTCTATTTTATGAGGGTCTACAGACATGCCATCTTCTAAAATCACATGGCCTAGAAAAGCCACACTATTATCCAGAAATCACGCTTCTTCAATTTTGCATAAAGTTTTTCTTCTCTAAATCTCTGCAAAGCCATCATCAAATGTGATTCATGCCTCTCCATATCTCTTGAATAGATCAAAATATCATCAATGAAAATAATTTCAAATCGATCCAAGTAGGGTTTGAATACCCTATTCATGAAATCCATGAAGACAACTGGAGCATTTGTTAATCTAAATGGCATTATTAGAAATTCGTAATGTCCGTATCATGTTCTGAATGCAGTCTTCTTAACATCTGCAGGTTTAACCTTCAATTGATGGTACCCTGATTGTAAATCAATTTTTGAGAATACTATAGCTCCTTGCAACTAATCTAATAGATCATCTATCCAGGGCAACGGATATTTATTCTTGATGGTGACTTTATTTAGTTTTCGATAATCAATGCAAAGCTCTTTCTTCTTAACAGACAATATCGATGTGCCCCATGGTGACACACTAGGACGGATAAATCCCTTGTCCATTAAGTCCTAAAACTACACTTTTAACTCTGCCAATTCAACTAGTGCATCCTGTATGGGGCTTTAGACATTGGCTTTGCCCTAAGTTAGAGATGAATACAAAACTCTATTTCTCGTTTAGGAGGCAATCTAGACAATTTAACAGGGAACACATCTGGAAAATCTCATACTACTAGTATGTCCTCTAGTAGTTAATGTTCGGAGTGGGTGTCGATAGCTGAGACTAAGAACGCTTAACACCATTTCCGCACTAAGCTAAGAGCTTTAATAGTTGACATGAGCTTAGGTGCTTTGCCTTTAAGTGAACTTCTAAAGATAATTTCTACCCTATCAAGGGTCTTTAAAGTTATCTTCTTGGTTTTACACCCAACTTTAGCTTCATACTTAGTTAGCCAGTCCATACCCAATATAATATCCAAGCCTTCCATATTCAAGATAATTAAATTAGCATAAGATTGTCTACTCTCAATCACTATAGGTATTTCGTAACATATTTCTATAGCAATGCTAATTGCTTTTAAAGGAGTGGATACTTCTACCATAAAATACATCAGGTATTTAGATAACCCAACTCTATTTACAAATGTAATAGAGATAAAAGACTCAGAGGCCCCCGATCAAATAAAATATATGCCACATAATTACACACAAAAAGATTATCGATGATTACACGATCCATGGCCTGAGCTTCCTAATCATTGGTTGCCTGTACTACCTCAGCTAATGGAGGTCTATGTTGTTCATTCTACCACCCAGGGACTACATTAGATCCTTGACCTCTTCCTCGCATTTGACCCCCACCACATTCAAGCTAGGATGGAGCTCGGGAAATTATGCTTTCATTACTTCCTTGATTAGGACAATTCCATCTAATATGACCAATCTCGCCGCGTGCAAAGCAAGTAAGTGGCCTTCACTATCCCACATCCCGTGGCTGACTTACCCCATGACTAATTTCACATTCCGTGGCTGACTTAACCCATGACTAATTTCACATCCCGTGGCTGACTTAACCCATGACTAATTTCACATCCCGTGGCTGACTTAACCCATGACTAATTTCTCACATCTATCTTGGAGTTGATCTAGTTGGACTTCCTCCTAGCTTCTTTAACAATACTAGATAATCGAATTTTAAATGTCCTAGTTTCTTGCAATAATTACAAAATTTCTCAGATAATATGTTGCCACTCTGCTTAGTTTTCTGCTTGCTTCGTTGCCCCTATTCAGTCTCTTATGCATGTCCTCTCCCTAAATTTAGATTGCTCCTCTGCCTCATGTTCTACCAGACGAGCACACTCTAAGATATCCTCATATTGACTTAACATGAGTAGGGATAACTTCTCCCATATATCCAATCACAACCCTTCCTAACATTTCTGAGTTGTTTCAAGTAAACACATTCGAGCCCATGGTACAAATCGTGCTAAAGATCTAAACTGTCCATCATATTTTTCTATAGTTCTCTTGCCTTGTAATAGTGTCAGAAATTTAGTAGCTTGCCTAGCCTTTTCACTAGCTGACACATATCTGCGGAGTAATCTATCATGCCCTGCCTTTCAAGGAGTGACTTACCATTTTGCACTCCATTTGACCTCGATTTCTCCACTTTTAGGGTGGGGTGCTTGAGTCCCATTTTGGAACTTGACTATTTTCTTTAGAAAAAGGATAGAGTATCCCCTAAATTATTAGGTTTTAACCTATACAATTATTCATTAAATCAAATAAAATACTAATATACATTTTAAATATTCCAACCGCATACCCACAACCCTTGATCTGGGTAGAACCATGATGGCAACCTATATCTTTAAAATTCATTAACAAACTGATAATTTAATCATTAAGATATGCCACTACTAACAATATATTAATCTAGTTTCTTCAATATCAAATATAGGTCAATTAAAACCTATTAATTATAATTATACATCAATTGAAATCATTAAATACAATTATACACATTTAATGGGATTCTAATCCTAACATTCAGTCACATCATCCAGATGCCTTCAATCTTTCTCAAAAATTCCTTGTCAAGCATATAGCACTAGTGTTATCACATTTAATGGGTATGTCTCTATGGCTTAGTTCAGAATCGAGAAGTTGTTGTTTCATATACAATAATTGAGCGTAACAACTTACAACTACTATATATTCAGGCTCTACTATAGAGAGAGCAACATTAGTTTGTTTTCTAGAGAACCATAATACTAAACTACTTTCTAGAAATTTATAGGTTCAACTAGTACTTCTTCTATCAACTTTACATCCTCTAAAATCATCATCAGAATATCCAATGAGTTCAAAATCAGTTCCTTTGGGATAAAAAAGTCTTAGATTTGGTGTGTCAACTAGATACTTAAAGATTCATTTTACTGTAGTAAGATGAGATTCTCTAGGACTGAATTGAAATTTAGCACATAAGCATCCACTAAAGAGAATATCTGGTTTTGATGCAGTAAGGTAAAAAAGAGATCCAATCAAACTTTTATATTATTTTTGATCTATGAGTTTACCTTTATCATCCTTGTCCATCCTTGTTGATGTGCTCATTAGAGTGCTTACTGCCTTAATTTCTTCTATTTTGAACTTTTCAAGCATCTTTCTAGTATATTCGGATTGGCAAATATAATTTAGATCATCTCTTTGCTTGATTTGCAATCCAAGGAAGTAATTCATTTCTCCCATCATACTCATTTCAAATTCAGCCTACATGATCTTTGAAAAATCTTAATAGAGTTTTTCATCAATAGCTCCAAATATAATGTCATCCACATAAACTTGAACTATCAAGATATCCTTATCAATACTTTTGCTAAATAGAGTAGTGTGTCAACCTTTCCTCTCTTAAATTTATGATCACTTAAGAATTTTCTTAACCTTTCATCCCAAGCTCTTGAAGCTTGTCTTAAACCATATAATGCCTTGGTGAGCTTATAGACATGATTGGGTTGATCATCATTTTAAAAATAGGAGGTCGTTCTACATACACTTCTTCACTTAAATATCCATTTAACTTGTACTTTTTACATCCATCTGAAATAACTTAAAGTATTTATCGAATGTAAAAGCGAGTAGCATTCTAATGGCTTCTAATATAGCTACGGAAGCATATGATTCTTTAAAATCAATTCCTTCTTCTTGGGAGTACCCCTTAGTAACCAATCGTACCTTATTTCTTACAACTAACCCACCTCTAATCCAATTTGTAACTAACCCACCTCTAATCCAATTTGTTTTTGCATACCCATTTATATTCAATTACATCAACATTTTTTTGTTTTGGAACTAATTCTCATTCTTTGCTCCTTTCAACCTAGTTGAGCTCTTCCTACATTGCTATATCATTTATGCTTCATCAATGTTAATTGGCTTTATTGTAGAGATGAATGCATAACAACCATAAACATTTCGCATAGACCTTCTTATTTTGACACCATCATATACATTTCCTATGATTTATTTTCTAGGATGAGCACTAATAAATTTCAAATCAGTAGAAGGTTGGTAAGGAACATTAACTGCTCTTACTTCCTCTTCATTTTGTGAACTTTGTATGTCTTTACCATTGGTGTCATTTTCTTGATCCTTCAATTTGATCTTATTCATATTTGTTGCAGCTTCATCTGCATCTCTATCGCACTCCTTTCTCGGGGTTATATTTGCTTCATCAAATTTAACATGTATGGACTCTTCTACAACCTGTGTTTTCTTAATGTAGACTCTAAATGCTCTACTATTGGATGAGTAACGAAGAAAGATAACTTCATCACTCTTTGGATTAAACTTTCCAAGGTTATCTTTTTCATTGTTTAGCACATAGCATAAGCATCCAAAGGGATAGAAATATGAGATGTTGGCTTTCTTCCTTTCCAAGGCACATATGAGGTTTTTTTTTAAGATTGCTCTTATGGTAATCCTGTTCAGCACATGGCAAGCAGTACTGTTCAGCACATGGCAAGTAGTACTAACTGCTTATCTCCAGAATCTTTTGGATAATTTACTTTCATTCAACATGGTTCTTATCATTTCCTGAATTGTCCAATTCTTTCTTTCCACAACTCCATTTTGTTGAGGAGTTCTAGGGGATGAGAAACTATGGTGAATTCCTGCTTCATCACAAAAATCAATGATGAATCTTCTGTTCTCGAATTCACCACCATGATCACTATAGATGGATACAATAGACATTTGTTTCTCATTTTGGACTAGCTTTGAAAAAGTATAGAATATTGAAAATGCTTTATCTTTGCTAGTTAAGAAAATTATCCATGTAAATCTAGAGTAGTCATCCACTATCATACACACACACACACATAAACACACACACACACACACATATATATTTCCTCTAAGGGTGACTATGTCAGATGTCCAAATAAATCCATATGTAATAGTTCTAGAGGTTTGGATATAGATACTTTATTTTTAGGATGAAAGGATACTTTGGTCTGTTTTAATAATTGATAGGCATATTTGATTTTTGTTATAGTTTAATTTTGGTAGGCTAATCACGAGATCATTTTTTCATAAAGATTTGATATTTGACATATTTATATGTCCCATCCTTTTGTGTCATACTAATGGATTATCCTTAACTACAATTAAGCATTTTCCAACTATATCATCCAACTATACTAGATAAATATTTTCATGCCTTTTTCTGCTAAATAGTAGATCATTGTCTATACTAAACACATTACATGCAGATGGTTCAAACACAACTTTGTGACCCTTGTCACATAATGAACTGATGCTTAGCAGATTGTGCTTGAGTCATTCAATATATAATACATCCTTTATGCATGCATTAAATAAACCATAAATTTTATATATTCCCTTGATAAGACCTTTATCATTATTGCTGAATGCTATTGTTCCTCCATGCATTAGCTTTAACTCTTTGAACATCTTTTTGTTCCTAGTCATATGTCTTGAATAATTACTATCCATGAACCATGCATTTTCAAATGCAGCTTTGAGACTTACCTACATTCAAAGCAAATTTTCTTCTTACCTTTTTGGTACCCAATTATTAGGTCCAATGATGTTAGTGGAATTGTGTGTGGTATAAGTGTGTGCTCATTCCTTGTGTTTCCATCTCATCTTAGTACCTTTTGCTTGCATCATTTAGCATAACAATCATACACTTTATGTCTAAATTTGTTGCAAAAATAGCAAATATTTGGGACTCTAATAGATGCAATATATTCTACTGGTTTCTTTATCCAAGGATAATTCATGAAACTTCTAATGTTTGGATAGTTCTCCTTTTCTTCTGTGAGGTTCACTCCCTTGGACCATCCAACAAATTTTTGTAAATTTTCATTATCTTACTATTCATAGCCAAGTCCCTTTTTGTTGATTTGACTGATCATTCTCATAAATTTGGTCACAGATTCTCCTGGATTAGAGAATTTAATCAGCATATTGTTTAATATTTGCATCTTTCTTCCTCTACTATTACTTGCAAACTTTCTAAAGTTTCTAACCAACATGGCCATATTATCTTCAGATTATGATGCCAGAGATCACTATTGCTCTCTTTCATCATTTTTAGAGTAATATTTTATTTTGGCTTTTTTAGCATTAATGAGATGATAAGATTGTCCACCAGAAGAGTGTTCAAGTCCTTTGCTTTCTCTATTGCTCTGATCTTCTAGTTCCATGAATTTGGTAGCACTCTTAGTATCTTCATCACCTGTTTAGAATTTGTAACTTCTTTTCCCATACCTTTCAAGGCATTAGTAACCTTAGAAAAATGAGCATACATTTCAAAAATACTTTCTCCTTCTTTTATCCTAAAGTTTTCTAATTCTCCTATGAACATATTTCTTCTACCTCCCTTAACTTGTGAGGATCCTTAATAAATAGATACTAATTTATCTCAGATATCTTTTATAGTAGTGCAAGAGGATACTCTATCAAACTCAGATGATGATAGTCCACAAAATAAGGAGTTCATAGCATTTGCAGTATTTTGAACTAAGGTGTCTTCCTCTTTGGTCCATGCATCTGCTTCAGTAGTAGGAAGAGTGATTCCAACTTTAATATCCTTCCAAGATTCCATATCATTGGCTATAATAAATTACTTCATCCTTAACTTTTAGTAAGCAAAGTTAATTCCATCAAATAGGGGTGGTCGGGTAGACGATTGCCCCTCAAAAAATATTTGTAATGAGGATGATGGGTTTGTCATTGGATTAAGTAGTCTGTCTGCTCTGATACCACTTGTTGGTCCCAAAGGTTAGGCTAAAACCTAAGAGAGGAGTGTATTGGGTACTTTAAAAAATTTTTCTCAACCCATTTAGGATTAATCTTCTCTCTAGTAATCAATCACTTAATCAACAAATATTCAAGTAAGTAAATGAACATAATAATTTTTATAGTGGTTCGAGTAAAAAATCTACTCCACTCTTCCAAGAATACTATTCTTTTAGTGTCTTCAGTTTCACTATTCCCAATAGTAGAAATACAATAGTGCACTCTTCTAGATTCTAGCTCTAGGGGGTATAAACAGTGCTCCTAGTACTCTTCTAGATTCTAGCTCTAGGGGGCATATTCACAATGCTCTCAACACTCTTCTAGATTTTAGCTGTAGGCAGCATGAATAAATAGCTCTTGTTTGCACTCAAATAGTCATAGTTCTTCTTGAGTCTAGTCACAACCACTAGATCAAGGAACTTTACAAGAGATGGATATTAGAAGTTTAAGCATAGTAATTTCTCAGTAACCACAGGGGAAGGTTTTTGAAAGTTGAATGTAGAAATAAATGATCTTTCCAAAGGTAGTTAGGAACCTTCAAAGAGAGTTGAGAAAGGTTTGAATGCAAGGCTTTTGACTCTTGAACAATTGCAGAAGGTATAGCTCAGATCAGTAAATGCTCTTAGGAAGATTTGAATGATTTTCTCAATGCTTCATTACTTTTTCTTGCTTCCAACGATGATCCATTTATAGCTGCTTTGAAGTCTAATCGTTGGAGGTAGGCAAGCTCCATTAATGATAAAAGTCATTTTGATTGGTGTATTTTGAATTTTCTAACTTCTACTTAATCTTATTATGTTGGAATGCTTACAGCACTATCTTTAGAGAAGATGATTTCTGGCTTCTTAATAAGATCTAGTCAAGGTATAGGGTATAGCTGCAATGACTTACTTTTTCATCAATATGGAAAAAACATTATTAATGTTGAGCAAAGATCAACTATTCATCCTGACCATTTTTCATCTTTTACTTATGACAGATGAAGTATTTATCAAGCTATTCATAAGACAAAGTTCCTTTATCGTTATCCTTTATAAGTGGCAGACAAACCATTTTTTCCATTGCTACCAGATAGATCATCCATTCAAGTGCTTTGCCTGGTAGTTTATCTGTTGAACTGTAGAAGCACAGATGTCTTGTTTCTTTAGCACTTTTTCTATTGAGTTTTCTACTATAAGTAATAGACGGAGTGTTAGAGCATAGATGAGTTTTCTTCATGCCTTTCTCTAATGGAATATTTCTCGGCTTTGTTTGTTGACAGCAGACGATCACTAATGAATTCTTTACTTTGCCAGATAGTCCTTGCTTCTTCCACTTTGTCTATTAACATTAAATGATCATTGGCTTACTTACGATTGACTAAATCTTTATTTTGCCATATGATCCTTGCTTCTCCACTTTGTCTATGGATGGGAGATAATGTTTTTTGTTTTGTTGGAAAATGTTCACTTCTTCTACCTTAGCTGTTCTCTTCAAATGACCATTAGCTTAATTGTGGCTTGCTTATAATAGAGAAAGTCTATTGTATGCAAATTATCTTGCATCTGTTAGATATAATCTTCTACTTTGACAGACAAATGAAAACAACCAAGTCCTTTTCATTCGTGCTTTGTTTGTTATGACACTTTGTCTTTTGCTTCTTTACTTGCTCAAGCCTTATCGCCATGGAATATATTTTCTATGCTCATTTTCTTTAAGAACTATAACTTGATTCTACATGCTAAAATCTTGATAACAACCATTAGTACATAATCTTTAATCAAGTTTTAGTTGTCATCAAAACCATGCATTTATGTCAACAGTTTCATATAACACAAACCATCAATTCTATAGTAATGCACGGGATATTCTCTATATCCCCGCTCATTTATAAAAATATTAGAAACCTATTTCTAGACCAACTATGTTCACATAACAAAATGAATACCAATCAATATACATTCTAAGGATATCCAATACCCTTCATAATAAACACAATTCTATATAAATTTGTGGAAAACCACATCCATGATTACTTTGCACTCTCATCTCATTCTGAGATATAAACCCCTATAATCATATACATATTATTAACAATCATAGGATATTTACTCTCCCCATTCATGCATATATGCTTGGTCACATATCTTGGAATATTCGCTATCATCTAGCAATACATTCACAGAAGAAGCCTACTAATCTCATATGAAGAACCATTTTGAAATCCTCCTATTCCTTGACTTGGCTTCTTTCCCATTCAGCCTCAAATGAACCTATACATATATTAACATAATTGATTTATAAAGGCCATTTTACTTAGTTCATAACACATTAATGAATTACAATGTTTTAAATGTCATGATCAATCCATTGATAAATCTATATATTTTTCTAGTGCATAATTGTATCTTAACATTAACCATAAGGCTATTTAACTTACATCCTCACATTTGCCAATGCATATCCAACACATATGTTACATTTTTTATGTCAAAACAACTTCTATCAAATAGTCAATCTCATTTGAGTATTTCATCAAACTTTACCTAAACATTAATTACCTTATACATGTCAACAAAATCTGTCTTAAGAAATTTCTATTTTTAACCATGTGTAATCATTATCCAACATCATTATCATGTAATTAATCTTAAAAATAATCCTATTAGACCTTTAATCTAATCAATTCACGTCTCACATAGCCCATACACAAAACTCTTTCCCAATCTTTGAATAGGTTATGGATAACCACCCAAACTGAGTTTTTCATGACCAATTAATTTTTAAAACCTTGTTAATTAATTAATTACTCATTTCCCTATGATAAACCATCAAGCCCCCATCATTTTCCCCAAACGCTACTATACATGAAGCCCTAGCAAGCCAAATTCATGAAATTTAATGGGAAAAAGGATTAACTTTAACTTTGAGCATGGCTTCTTACCTTGATTATTAATCCAACCCCAACTTGCAAAAACCCACCATGAATCTCAAAAACCTTGAAGTTCCATCTCCTTTCACCATTCAAATAAGCTAAAATTTGGGTTTTAGGATGGATTAAATACTTAAACTAAGCTTCTCCTCATCCAAATGGCAAGAATCTCAGGCTTAGAGGGATGGGTTTAGGGCTAGGGTGTTGGGGAAGATGAAGAAAAGAAAATAACATGTATTGGGATGAAAAAGCCCTTAAAAAGTCATGTTTTTTGGTGCTCTAACACATCACAAAAACCCAGTGTCATGGCATAGTGTCATGATACTAACTCGTTATCAAATTCCCCTTTTCTGAATTAATGTCACAACACTAACTTGTTGCTCAACATAGGTTTAGTGTTTTGACTATATTTTCCTCATATGATGCCCAAATCATGTGATTTTTTCTGTTGAAAATATAATTTTGAGATCTACAACTTTCATGTTTATCACTTTTTGGTTGTAGCCTTCATATTTGTGTAATTTTGCTTGAAACTGACACCTTCTATTTCAAATACACTGTGAAACTCTAGAGATAGTTGTAGTATTTCAGTTATAACTTTCTCATATGATATTCAATTCACAGGATTATTGATGAATTGTAAAGATAATTTACAGATATATAAATTTTTTGTTGAATAATGTTTCTAATTACTCCTCATTCTATGCTAAAAGTTAGATATAATTGGTGCCTTGGTCATATACCATTTCTTTTTTAACATGTTCTTGCCCTTTTTCTTCATTCTTTTCCATGTAATTCCTCAATAATAATGTCATGTAAATACAATAAAATCACATTAAAATTTATAGTTTGTCTCCTCAATAATATTATTAAATCACCATAACAAGTTCATCACAACTTTGCAAATTTATATATTTTGTGCTTTCTCCACTTGGTTTCTTTACTTCTCATGCCTTTTCACCATGATTTTTCCCCACTTAATATGAACATATAATACATAAAAATTATACCTCAAATGACTGAAAATTAATTCACATGACCATTTTTATATAATTTAACTTATATAAGTACACTTCATGAATATACCATTCATACTTGCCTAAGTTATTTCATTTCAAAACAATCTTCGTCACCTCAATACCTCAGTATAATTATACTTGAGACAACAACAACGTATTTAGACACATAATTACCCAAAATTTAATACCCTATGTGTTACACTAACCTAGTGTACATAGGCTCTAGTTGGCTTTGGTAAAGGGTTTTGAGTTGTTGTAGGTTGAGGAAGGCTGATTGGGTAGGTTGTTTGGATTAGGAGAGAGAGGGATAAGTTGAGGACCATGCTTGAGAGGGTGAGGTTGTTGCATTCTCTTCTCTCATTGTAGCCTCTTCTCTTCTTCTTTCTTCTTCTTCTGCTCTTATTCTCTTTATTTGTTCATCCTTTCTTGACTTTTTTAGATATCCATCCTTCTACACTTTGCTTGAATCATATCTTCTTGATTATCAGCTGGCTGATTGAATTAGATGGCTTGGGTGGTTCTCTATCTTCTTAAGATGCATCCACTCCTGCTTATTTCAGAATTTTTGATAGTATCATCACATGTGGAAGTGGGAATCTTTGAATGGCTTTTACCATGTACAGATGGTCTGAAATTATTCAGGCCAAGTCTATCTTCCTTTGATTCTTCAATGCCCATAGAATTTTTGTGTCTCTTTTTCAAATTTGATTTGAGTCGCCTACCTTTGGATGAATGTTGTTGATAATTAAGATATGGGCTAGCTTAAGAGGATGAATGTTGTTGATAATTAAGATATGGGCTAACTTAAGATTCAAGTCCAGGTGGCTAGCATTTAGGTATTTCTCCTTCCCTCCTATCCCAATTCCTGCCAGATCTAAGAAAAAGGTTACCCTAGCCTTGGGCCAATCACTTTCATCCATTTCTACTTCAGGTAGATTGAAGATTTCTCTAATATTTTTCAAAGATAAATCTACTTATATTCTACTTGTTCAAGATTTCTTAGTGCTAGTATCATAATTACAGATTAGTGCTCGCACTAGCCTAGTATAGCAAAAGTCTTTGTAACTTAGGAATGTCTCCCATCCTTGATATTTTAACTGATGAGTTACTTCCATATTGAATCCATCTACTCCAAATAGATTAAAATCAAATATTCTTCCTCTAATGATACTCTTATTATCAAAATGTTTCTAAAACTTCTTGAAATGGGATATCTTGTTATTGAAGATTACCTTATGAGTATCTTCATGTTTTCCCAGTTTCTTGCTCGGAGTCCTCGTTTCAGATGTTTCCCTTCTTCTCTTTGTTCGAGCTTCTTCCTCTGAGATTTCCCTTCTTCTTCTTTTTATGAACTCTATTGATGTAGAGCCTATTGACTTGCTTACTCCCTAGTTCTTACCATTTACAATAATTTGGTTAGGGTTTTTGAAAAGCAAGGGTTTTTCATTTTTGGAAGAATGATAGACTCTCTCTTGAAATGGAATTGCATAGTGTCAATTCAAAAATGTATGAGTTGATTTAAAATGAGTGGGAATATGAATTGTCTAGTTTGAAATAGGATTTTAGAGCTCAGATATGGTAGTTTCAAATTCTCTGAAGGGGTTTTATCTACATAGAGAGGGGATTTAGAGTTTCAGAGCTTTAGAAGTTATAACTTCAGATGTTCTAAAAGCACTTAAACTGACACTGAAGGGTTTCAAAGGTAAGAAGTTATCCTTTAGGCTATCTGAAAAGGAGTTTATTCCAATTTTCAGATGTTCTAAAGTGAAGTTTTAGAACTTCTAAAGGTTTGTAAGTTTTTCAAAATTTGAAATTTTATACAAGAAGTCACAAAACAACATCTAAAGCTCTTTTAGAGTTTCTAAAAGAACCTTTTAAACTAATTATTTGCTATTAAATATAAGCAAAATATAGAATATGACATTTGAGATCAATTAAATCATAAAAATAACTAAAAGCATTTTAAGATATGGCATTGACATGCATTCAGATATAAATATGACATTGAGATCATGTAATTAAGAGCACTTTAAGGTATTTATATACCAAACAGTTCATGCATATGGACCTATCATGCCTAGCTTCCTTCTAATTTTGAAAAATCTATTCTCTAGGAGTGGCTCAGTGAAAATATCTGCTAACTAATCTTCAGTTAGTATATATTCTAAGTAGATATTATGGTTTTGCATGTAATCTCAAATGAAGTGATGCCTAACTTCTATATATTTAGTTCTTGAATGTAGAACTGGATTCTAATTACACTAATGTTATCACATCTAATGGGTGTGTCAATATATTTCAAACCATAGTCACCCAATTATTGTTTCATTTAGAGGAATTGTGCACAATAACTACCTACAACTATATATTCAGCTTCAGTAGTTGATAATGCAACAAATGCCTATTTCCTAGAAAACCATGATATGATAATGCTTCCAATAAACTAACGCATCCCTATGGTACTCTTTCTATCTACTCTATTACCAGTAACATTTACATTTGAATACCCAACTAATTCAAATTTGAACCTTTTGGATACCACAAACCAAGGTTTTGTGTATCTAAAAGGTATCTAAAGATTCTTTTAATAGCTATAAGATGTGATTCTTTGGGATCTAACTGAAATCTTGCACACATGCAAACACTAAATATAATATCAGGTCTGCTAGCAGTTAAATACAATAGACATCCTATCATGCTTTTATAGAGTTTCTGGTAGATAAATTTACCTATTACCAATTTCTCCATCTTGATTGATGTACTTATTAGAGTCCACCAAGGCCTTCCATAAATTGGATACAGTAAATAGATAGTAGGGAAGATAGGGTAGATAAATGGATTCCATTTACTGTCTGAAATAGGGTAGATAATACCTGCATCCAAAAGTTTTATAACCTCAGCTCTGACTGCTTCCTTCATGTGTGGATTGAGTCGCCTCTGTGC
>JAYJMB010050980.1:12239-24770 GCA_036873735.1 Pouteria campechiana
TCATAAAGGATGCAACTTGGAAACATATGAGGTTGTTTTCTCCTTCATTCTTTTTTCAAGAGAAAAAAATAAAAAGGAATTGGAAAATTTAATGTGGATAATCAGGAGTCAAATGACAGGCACCTTTTCTTACTGATAGTGGTTTGACCTTTGTGGGTGACCCAGCCCAGTGTCTTTTTGCCTTTCTTATGACTGAGCTGTTGGGGAACCTTTTCATGTTTTTCTGCATATTGGGTCCAAGGAAGAATTCCAGTACTTTGGTTTTCAGGTTCTGTTTCGGTCGTGACTGGAAGATGCCTACTTGTTAGTTGTTATCTTTTGTTTAATGCAAGTACAGATTTGCATCAAGAAGAAAATATAAAAATGAAAAGGACAGAACAAATGAAAAACAAAAACATGAGAGGGACGAGTTCTGAAAAGATTAGGATAAGCGACAACAAATCTGCAAGCTGATGAGAAAATAAGAGTGCAGAGAGAATTGGATCATAATGGAAGCAAATAGCAGGAATCAGCAATGATCCTTGTGAGAAATTCAAACGCCATATGTTTTTACCGTGCATGATATTTCAGAATTTACAACTGATTGCAGGAATTTTCAAAATGCACCTGCAGAGACAAAGTGATGGATATTTGCACTTATGAAATGCTGGTTTTCCTTGTCAAACAAGGATGATCCTACACTAGTGCCTATGCATAATGGATTCCTAATCTCCAAGCAAAGGGGAAAAAAATACCTACAGGCTATGATGTATGGCATTCCAGAAGATAAATCTGATTCTGATCTAACTATCATTTATTCTAACTTGATGTCTGCGTTTATGCTTATTTGCATTTTCAGGAAGTGAATAGCAAAATAGCATGACATTGAAATTTCTGTCCAAGATAATAGAGACTACCCTGCAGTCAGCAACTTAATATTACAATGGGAGAAGACACTCATGGAGAAGGTAGTTTTGAATCTTTTGATAAGTCACAGCACATTTGCCCCGGTGGACCTCTGTCCCATTGTATTTCAGAAATCGTTTGGGACAGAAACCCTGGCAATTGTTTAGTTTTCTGTTTCGTTAGGAGCCCTTGAGTGAAACTCCAGTGGTTTCAAAGTGACATAAATAACCCAGAACTTAAAAGTTTTAGTCGTTTGAATATGGCATCACTAAATTAGAAAGCATAATTCCTTTTTATCTTCTATGCAAAAGACTCTAAAAGACCACACAAACAATGCACGCATATCAGGTTGGAATTGAAATTTGAAATTCTATTTTCAAGAAGGACAAGATATGTTCAACATGGCGAAATGCCAGAAACAATTCTAGGATATAATTACCTAGCCGATATTTGACTAGTCAAACATTTTTCCCTCCCCAGAAGATCTGCTGCAGAAGTTGCTAATATAAACGTCTGCCAGCAGCATCTACCAGGGCATGGGAAGAAGAAGAAGGTTTTGGTATTCTGTTTGGAACTGAGATCAAACTTAAAAGCCAGCAGCATATCATCAACCAGGGCAAAGATGATAATGACTTATCCAAAGATACAAATTTTGACACGAATATTGGAAGAACCAGCATCAGTGGTCCATGTACCCCACCCAGCCTGTTTGGGCAGGAATTCATAAATGAGAGATGAAATCGAGATGCATGCAAATCATATGAACAACAACAAAAAAATACAAAAAAAGTAGATGGTGAATTCGCCGTTAGATTCATTGATTAATCATTCAGACAAGTCCATCTGGACTCAGACTTCAATGAGACCCAGTCGAGTTCGACACTGGAAATAATGAGTGGCGACTCAGCTCGAAACCAGACAGGCCGGCGAACCAACCGAGTCTCAAACCCATGGTAAGGTCGAGGTATAATTTGAATGCTCGCCAACCATGCCAACGCGCAAATCAAGCAATTCATAAAAATGCAAAGAGAAGGCAGGCACAGACGGGAGAGGACAAATCAGCAGTGTAGTTGGAAAAGACCAATGAGAGATCCAATCCCCAAACACAATAAAAACCTCAAAATTCGTCCCGATACTAACGCTGAAAAATGATATTTCAAAGAATGAGATGGCGAGCTGACAGACATTGTATCTTTCAGCGAGCCAGTCAAGAAATAAAATTTAAAGATTTTTTTAAAAAAAATAAAAAAAGGGAAAGGAAATGAGAGAAAATCAAGCATTCTCTGGGAAACCTTTGATTTGGCAGGGTTGGAATTTTCATCCTGTCGAGGGCTTGTTTTCTTCAGTAGAGTATTTTGTGTGTGTCGAAGAGAAAGAGGGAGAGCGAGAGGTTTTGGAAAGTGAAAGACATCAGCAGCTACAGATCTGAGGGTGAGAGGGACAGAGGGAGCGGGGTGGTGCTCTGCCCAGGTAAAGAGAGGGACAGGGAGGGGGTTGGTTCTCTGCTCAGGTGAAGAGAGGGAGTTGGACAAGTAAAAATTCGGTACTACGCGTTCTTTTCGTTGCGTCCAAAGTTCCAAGCCATTCCATTGGTGGGGCCCGTTCATCCCACTGTGATCGGATGATCAGATCCCTGAAATTTAAGCTTCATAACCGATACCCCTAACAGGATGATGGTTTCGATCATTCAATTCGGATATGTAGTTCTCTCGAAACTGTAATTATGAGCAGGCCAACAAATTTAGACAGTTCACTTGCTCATTTTATGTCCACCTATTTGCTGACTGTGACCCAGCATTATTTACCGTTTAATCATCTTGAATTATTGCCCAAATGGTATGTATGAGTACAAAATCGCTTCGATTCGCATAAATAAAATATGTTGGGCAAGACTGTTCCCACGTTGCTGGATGTATTGTTAGAAATAACACGACTCTTTCGAGATCCTATAATATATAATTTACAAACGTACTATAGACTACAATTGATTCCAAATCATATTAAGATTAGAAGCTAACCCTAACTCTATTTATATAAAAAAAATTACTGCATTCAAGGTAATAATTCAAGTTGAAATTTTAGTTTATTTAAAAAATTTACCCTAATTTAATTAATGAAAATATTTTCCAAATCATGTTAAGATTAGAAGCTAACCTTAACTCTATTTATATAAAAATAAATTTACTACATTCAAGGTAATAATTCAAGTTGAAATTTTAGTTTATTTAAAAAATTTACCCTAATTTAATTAATGAAAAATTTTAAAAATAACTAATTTACTAAGCATATCATAAGATAACGCATTGATGTTTTTAAAAATCCTTTCCCAGATACTTGAAATAAAAAAATGTAATAATAATTCTTATAATAATATTTTTAAATTTAAATAAGAAGATATCTCCAGTAAAACTGATTGACAATAGAGCCTAGGAATATATTCATTAATGAAAAAGAAAGGATGTCTTATGAAGAGAAATTAGACACTGAAGTGATGGTTAAAAGGAAAGTAGAGTTGTGAAATTAGTCATTCAAAAATGAAGAAATCAGCCCAATGAGGTTACTTGATGACCATCAAACCTAAACTAACCAAATTTCAACCAAATCTTTCCAACCTAAAATTTAATTACTCAACCCTAACCCTTTCCAAATGGAGTTAAACTGATAGGTTGGGATTTAACCCAACCCCAGGTGCACCACGATTTGGTTTTCGATTATTTGGTAGTTAGTATAGATAAGTGGTAAAATGTATCTTATCATAGATGCTGACTATTATACAAAGTCTTCTAAATTGGATGATCCAAAATCTTCAATCATGAGCAAATAAATAGAAAAAATAATTGAAACAATTGAGTAGTGCTTACTTTTCTATGTTTTATTCTTCTCATTTATTTCTTCTTTCGTCTTCTTCTTTCCCTTATTCTCGAGACGGTTTGGGACCAATTTGGAATATTTAAAAGTTTGTGACCTCTGTGTAATTTTGAGGAAACACTTCGGCCGTTGTGTTAAAAGCCCTCCTGAAAACGAAATCCCTAATTGACCGTTAGAATTTCAATTTCCAGGACGACCACAGGCAAACGCCCCAAAAGCAATTTCCTCGTCAAAGCATCTCTCTACCCAGGATCTACTCTTTTCGACCGTTGAATTCAAATCTACAACGAAAGAGAGGAGCCCCAAGAGTAGACGGCGCGCCGCGAGAACCCCCAACAGTAGACGACTCTCTCTCTCCAGTATGCGATGACGGAGAGAGGCGATCATCTGGAAAGTTCTTCTTCTTCAGCTTCAATCCAGCAATGGCAGAAGATCTTCAATGCCCTAGTGGAGATGCTGCAGTCCCAACAATCTCAACTTGAAGCCCTTGCCACGGACCGCCAACTTCTCCAAGAACGCCTCCATCTCCAGCACCGCCGCTGGCTCTCCGACTTTCGTCTCCTCCAAGATCATCTTTCTCTCGTACTACAATTCCCCACCTTTTCCCTTTCCTCGTCCACGCCCAAAAAGAAATTTTCTTTAACTTGCTGTCATTCGTAATTTGTAACTCTAGGGTTATTTCTGTACTTCTCCTTTGCAGGTCAAAAGCTCTCTCACCGATGCGGAGATGGCCTCCGCGCTCCAGGAAGCTAGGTCTGATCTTGTTGTGGCAATGAAGCAGGCTGAGGCATTATTCCACAAGTCGAAATCGGGTCAGGATCTCTTCTTTCTTGTTGAATTTATTTATTTATTGGGGGACTTGCTGTCTTCATTTCTTTCTTTTTGGGGATTCGTTTCTTTTATCTGATGCGGTGTTTGCAACTGCGAGTAAGATTCGAAATTGTTCTTTTCATTTAATACCTTTCTAATTTGCAGCAATTGAACTCTCTCTCTCTCTCTCTCTCTCTCTCTCTCTAAGCACAGTGGCAGAATTTTGTTCGGTATGTTGATGCTATGTCTATTTACAAAAGAATCCATGCGATGGAATTATGCTTCATCATTTATGTAGCTGATTTTCATGAGGTAGGTTTTGATAGAAACGCTTAATGAGAAATCATGCCAGGCTTGTCCTGTCTTTCTAGAGGCTGCGCCTACATTCTGTGTGTGGACCAATTTTTCAAATCTTTCTGACATCCATTCAGTCATGGTGATAGCTGAAATTCATTGAAATCTACAAGATGGTCGATTAGGCAATAGGCCAATGAGAGAAAGGATTGGGAACTCAAAGATACCTCTGATGAGAGTTGCTCATTTTTCATTCTTTACCGTATGTAAAACCAGAAATTTTGCAATGCTAGATAATTTTGGTTTCTGTTATTTGGGCTTGCTTGTCTTAGCTTGTCACTTTCTGACACAAAAATTTGGAAGTGGATATGTAATATCAAAGTAACTCTGGAGGAACAAAAAAGTAAAATGTCTCATTGCGTCTTTAAAGTTAGACTTTAGAGGAAACTAGAACTTTCTTTATTGATTGTTGATCATGTTTATGCTTGTTTTGATTTTAGCATTGCTGAGACCACGCAGTTTCTGGTTTCTTTATAATCTTTCTTTGCCTGCCGTTGTTATTTTTCTTGAGATTCTGTGCCATCTTATGCATGCTAAACCTCTCAATGGTTACCTTTCTGTTTTAAATAGTTTAGAGAAATAAGTTGTTTGTACTGAATCTGCTTCCACAATTTTGCTTATGCAATGCAGAAAGGTCAGGGAGCGACTTGAAAGACTTGCAACAGGTCGTTGACTACTTTAGTTCCAAACTTTCAGAGAAAAAGGCATGTCAGTGTAAATTTACCAAATTAGTATTCATTTATGGACACCAAGGTTAAATGAATATTATTTTCTTAGATGCCACTGACTGTCCAAGTTTTTATTCATTTGTAGGACAGCTTAGAACCAAGGAGTAAAGAAATGGATAAACAAAAGGGAGGAAATGGGGACTTGAAGACTAGAAATTCGGAAGAGAAACGCATCAAGACTTTGCAGGAAGAAATTCGAAGATTGAAGAGTGAAAACAGAAAGCTTAGCTCTCAGAAAAATTCTGAGGTCTCTGCTTTGTTATCAGAGAGGAATTTCGTGTGGAACCAGTTTAAGAGGATGGAAAGTGAATATACTAATCTCTTGAAAACTAAGTGCATTGAAGTTGAACATGCTCATGAAAACATAGCAAAGCTCCAACAGAGTTTGGAGATACTGCAGTCAGAAACCAGTGAAAAGGATGAGGTCATCTCCAAATTAAAAGCTGATTTGTCTAAGCATGCTAGGGATGCTGAGAAATGCACAAAAGAAATATCAAAAGTCTCTAAGGAGTTAGAATCGCTAAGAAGCTCAAGAAAGATGGTTTCTAGAGATCCCATGATGAATTCAAGCAGTTTTGATAATAAAAGTGAATGCAATGGTGGGGGAAAAAAGAATCATCTACAAAAAAATGAATCACACAGATTACAGTCCTCTGGTCCTCCAAAGAGTGTTGATCAGGCAAACGTGAGTATATCATGAATTTTCAACTTGTAAATCTTTTCTACAAAGCATTCTTAATTTTCCATGAACCCCTCATTACCATTTGCAGTGTCTTGGAAGCATCATGTGCAATCATTGTCTAGCTGACCCTGCCCAAAACTCACATCTTCGGACAGGCCACACCTATCCAGAAACACAACAGGGTATAAAAGAAGACTCAGCAGTCAACATGAACATGGCTTGCCATAGACCTGTCTGGGCCAGATATTGGGTTGGTTGAGACAATTATTGGTTCATGTGTATATTATAATCACTGAATGGTTGAGTTTGCTACAGTCCAATATGGCCTTCCTGATGATGAATGGACCAGCCTACTCTTCTAGGTTATGCCATCTTCACAATGAGGTCCAACTAATGCACAACTATAGCATCCCATCTAGTTGCATGTTGGAATTTGTTTGCATGTGGATATGACTGCAGGTCAGCGACACCTGTGATCATCATTTTAATCATATTTCGTATTTTGGTTGTGAGCCTGCTTTCTCTTTTAAATGAGTTTCAGGAAAGTTTTTTGGGTTTGATTTTCAAGGAAAGTTTTATATAATGATATTATCTAGTGGAAGCGTATACATCACTTTTGTGAATGATTTATTGTTGGCTGACTGTGATCTATGTGGATAAAATCTACTATAACTGTTAACGGTATCTTGCCTTATTTGTGAATGATTTATTGTTGTCTCACTTTTGACCTATATGAATAAGATCCACAATAACCATTAGGAGCATCTTGCCTCATTTAGACTACCCAAAAACAATGTTGCACATGAATCACATGGACCTCAGGAATGGAAATAATTCAATAAAGAATGCCCTGGACTTCTTTCAAATGGGTTGTATAACTTTTATCGAACCCATTTGTATGATGCATATTTCTTAGATGTTCTTATTGATGGGTTGGATGACACATCCATGTCAAGGTTCCTGTGTACAAGCAAGGTAGAGAATTCAGTTTGATTTTATTTTATTTTAACCTGAAGTTTCAAATCAGGTTGAATATTTGGTGAATGCTTGAATACAGCATGAAATCTCTGGTAGTTGGGTCTGGATTTCCTATGCACATACATCATAATCAGTCAATAAAAACCTGTCTTTAGTACATCTATGGCATCTACAATTTCACCAGGTACTTGATTTAATATGTTGGTCTGCTTCAATGTTCAACAAATAACAAGGTTGGTCCCACATAGTTGTACCCATCTATGGTTTTAGCCTGATATAATTTCCTGAGATCGTAGTTTGTTGGGATCATGTTGTAGTCGTTTGATCTCTACTCCATACTGAGGATCTTGTTTTGGTCTTTCGTTGTTTGATTCTGTGCTTCTGTTACTTATTTTGCCTATGGTTCTTACATTTGCAAGTTCATCTTTAGATCCTCATTTTTCTGTGCACCTATGTGCTTCATGGCATTTACATTGATGGTTCTACAACGAGATATGTAAGAATACCATGACAACAATGCAATTTGAAGCCCGTCTTTGATTTGAGCTTTTCATGACAAGCGATCTATGCATGTTAACAGAAGATTGTTAATAATCTGTTCTCAGTTAACAGGCTTGGCTCCTAATAAATGGACCACACTCATATTTCTGTAGTGTCCACATCCGTATTTGTGATGGTTGCTTCCTGATTGTTGACCCAGAATCTACACTCTAGTTTCTTGTTTGTGTAAATTTCATGGAGATACTCTTCAATCTTTGAATTAATAGATGAAATTTTGGCATGATTCCGGGTAATGAAATGGATTCTAAGATTTTTTTAGGTTCTACTTCATCACCAGGGACCAAAAAGAAATTTGAAGAGGTCATCCATGTTGGGGAACCCGAGGTTGTTCGCGTCAAACTTCAAAATTCCTAAGCTCAAGGCTTCCTCCTCACCCCTTTCTGTGTAAGTTGACAGCTTCTAACTTTATTTTCTCCTGAGATGATGATGGTCTGTGTAATCTAAACACCCCCTGTATTGTGTATTATATCTTATCATTCACACTAACTTTTAGCTGCTAGATGCTAGCCTTGTATCATTGTAATTTGAGAGATATATTTTATACGGTGGGTGGTCAAATCCTTTTTCAATTTCCTTACACCCCTGGGTAATTTTGGCACAAGGAGTTTTCAGATTCTCATGGAATACGAAGGGCGCTCTAACAGGCCGTGAACCTAGCTGCATTTTGCATATAAATGACCCCATTTGTACTTGGCCACTTTGCGGGGGCTTCTGGCAATCCAATGCAACTTAACTGGCTCATGGACCCAGATGTAAACTGATGAAGACCCCCACGCCACTTTTCTTGTCCTTTTTTAATTTCTGGGCCCCAATCTCTCATGATAATATATACCTAAACAATGCATATTATGGATGGATAGCAAATTAAATGGCTATTAATTGAAGACAAATTTTCCAATGTTTCAACCGAAGATTCACAAGTCCTAATCATTGATTTATAGTCTAATATGGACCAATCTTAATCATCCCCTCCGTCAGCCTCTAATTTAAATGGCAGCTTGATCGTTGGTTTCTTTTGATTCTAGAGAAATTTATTTCATTCCAGCATTCCAAAACATGACTATAAGAGTTCGTCTCTTCTAAAAGAGTCGAACCGCCTTTCTTCTCCCGTTCCATGGTCATGTACCATTCCTACTTTTGGCTCTTGAGATTGGATTAGTTTCGCAAATGCACTTAAAATGCAGACAGACATTGCATTATTCTGGCACGGCTGAAAAACAATAGCTATCACTTGTTAGAAAAGTTAGAATTTCAAAAGATTAAATAAATAATGGAACTCATAATAACAAACTTCGTAGTTTAAGTGTTGACAAAATTTGTCAATTTCTTAAGACAGATTTGTTGCCTACTCTATGGGCAAAAAGGCTATATAAGAGCAGTTTGTCTTCGGATACAATGAATTTACTAATTTGACAAAATAAAAATGAAAATTTGCACTTCTAGGTGTTGAATAGATCCTTGTATTGAAACTATCTTAAAATGCCAAAAAAGATAATTATGTAGATAGAGATAAAATAGATAAAATAGTTTGAAATGCTATCTCGAATCGGTATCAATCAGGCAGAGGGAAAAATACGATACCTTAGCATGACAATTTACAAAAAATATACAAGTACTGTAAGGACTCAATATCTCTTCACCGAAGACACTAAGGCATCCTTCCAGAATACTAAACACCCCTTGAGTTTCAGTGAAGAGGTTTGCCCATTAATTTTACTATGGCAATAAATGTATTAATATTTTAATATATTAATCTATCCTAGCTCCTTATGACGATGCGCACATGCGAAATGCAATGTGTGCCAAACATAGATGTCAAATGCCCAAGCAGCCTATGCGCCTGCGCTGCGTGCAAATGGTGCTTATGGAACTTCATAGCAAAAACTTACTATGTCACCACTAATTTACATAATAATTTTTGATTTTTTTATAATAAAAAATAATAATTTATTTTATTTTTGAAATTTATTTAAAACCAACATCATTGTTTTGAAAATGGATGCTAATGCTAATGTTTTATTCTTCTCACCATCAACCCCCCCAACCCCACCCCCCCAACTCACCCTGTTATGCCTTATTAAATCATCTTCTTTCTTTTTTTTTTTTAATTTTAAATTTTTTTATAGGATTTTCTCCTTTTATCCCAATCTTGAATAGGAGAAAATTTTCATCACTTTTAATGCGTTTTGACATTTTAATTATCCTTCAATCATACTTGTTTTCATTAATACTTATATTTTCAATTATTATCTAACATCTTTTTATACAAGAAGCCTATAAGCTTGATTGATGGAGTGGACTTGATTAAAATAAAAATGAATGGAAAAAAAATTACTGTCAACTATAAATTGAATAATGTTAAAATAAATATGAGATAATAATAAAAAAGTAAAGTTATTATACAAAGTATATATTGAATAGTCCTTAAGAAATGAAGCTTTCATTGAATTGATTTCAATGGAAAATACTATCTATCTTATGTTTATTTACTTTATTCCTAATTATTATTTTATATTATATCATATAATTCTCTCTCTATCTTTGTTTTCATTTTTCTAGATATTGTTTTGCCCATTTTCTTAATTCCTTTATTTTAACCCTGGGGAAAGAGTCAAAAATATTTTTCATCCCTTTGCTCCCCTTTTCTATCCCTTTTTAATTGAATTTAATATCTTAACTACCTGATAACAAAAGAAATTCATTGTTATTTATATTTTAATTATTATTTCTCATTTTTATAAAAAAGGCTATATATTTTATTTTTACTCACTTTATTTTTAATTATTATATCTTAACACATTAAATCATGTCCTTTCTTTTCCTTTCCTTTTGTATAATTCCTTTTTAACCTCTTTTCGACTTCTTTTTTCATTCCCCAAGCAAACATGTTTAGAAAGGAAATAAAACCATTCCATCAATGTTAGTTATAAAGTGGAAAAATGAAAATTCATCCAAATGGAAAAAATAAATTTATAATGTAGTATATATCAATAATCCTTTCTTTTTCTTTCCAATGAAATTATCCAATCACTTAATAATTAATAATTAATACTAATTTTGCAATTATTGTAAAATAAATGTTCAAACCTGTGGTATTTTGAAAGTGGCGTCTACTGTTTGGTCTTTGATAGCACGTAACAATAGTCTGTATTAGGCTACCTTATGAGTAATTCCATATTTATTTGAGCTGCTGATTCTCATTGCAGATACCTCATCGTTGGTCGCCAAAGTGTGTTTATCTTGTGTTGATCGGGCATTGAACAATCTATCATTTTGCGTCCCATGAATAATGAACCATTAGATATCATAAACTCCCGTATTTCTTTATAAATCTTGGCAAAGAACAAGATAATTTTCACGTGCGTTGGCACAAAATGCTCTTGGCAAGAAATGAAAACAATTTCAGACCTCACACGTGCGTTGAGCTATTATTGGGAAAAATTTCCCACTATTCACGTGCAATGAATGAGAATGTTCCAGCAATGTCTACGTCTGATTCAGTGACGTGGAAGAATTCTGAAATGTTCAGGTTATCCTTCCACATCCTATTTGAAGCATATGGCCTATTCATATGAGGGTGCAAAACATTAACTTTGTATATTACAATTCTACGTCATAAGAAATAATAATTTGCCTTCTCATCTTTTTATTATTTTATAATTTTTATCTTACAACTATTACAAAAACACCCTCATTGAACTTTGTTTACAGAAACACTTTTAATATCAATGATCATTTAGTTTTTGATAAAAGATAGTTTAAATGGTTAAACTCTAATTTATTGAATATCTTCAAAAAGCATTTGGTCTTTTGCAGTCAACAAAATTGACTGCCCATTAATTGCAAATGCCTTATTTTAAATAGTCAAATGCAACTGTTTTTTGTTGGCTGCATATAATTTTTATTAGCTGTATATAGTTAATATACAGTTAGCAAAAAAATGATTACATAAAGTTAGATGCAACTGTTTTGTTGGCTGCATAAAACTATATGCAGCTTTTTTTTTATTGGCTGCAAATAATTTTATGCAACTGTTTTATGTTGGCTATATATAAGTATATGCAGCCAACGTAAAATGATTACATAAAGTTATATACAATCATTTTTTACTAGCTGCATATAATTAATTATATGCAGTTATTTAATTGGTTGCATTAGTTATATATTGTCATATATTTGAAAAGCGTATAAGAGATGAATTAATCACATTTATGGTACCTATTATTACATGGATGGGTAATTGAACACCACATATCAAAAATGGAAAGATACTATACAAATTTGCTATCCACATATGAAATATCATTATTTTAACATAGCAAACTATTTTGGAAGAGTAGAAAATTGAAAATATTGTCATATATAGAACTTTGAGGGTCACTAACATGTTAAGGTATCTCATACAAATACTTAAAAATGTAGTAATAGTTACTTGGGGTTGAGGTACAAGTGCATTATCTTCATGATGTACTCATTTTTACTAACCCTTCTCTTTGTTAGATTGTCCTGGTCACAATATTAATAAAGTATGATTATGTATCAGGGCATGAAAATAGAATATAAAAAAGGAAAAATCTAGTAGTAATCATATGAATATAAATGGTTATGCTTACCTCCTAAAGAATCTGGAAAGCCCAATTGACTTAAGGTCAATGATGCAGGTGT
>JAYJMB010051002.1:0-29169 GCA_036873735.1 Pouteria campechiana
AAAGGAATGCCCAAATAAAAAATGCATTCAAAAGTCACTAAGAAGAAATTTAGAACTTGCTTAGAGGCTCGGCATGAAAGATTAGAAGCTAAAAAGAAATCAAAAGTTAATGACAAGTTATGCAGAATTACTCAAAAGTAATCAAATGTAACTTAGAACTAGGCCAGAAGCATCTCAGAACTGACTCAGAATCAGAATATAGTAATATCAAATATTAGAAGAAAAACAAAACCAATCAAGAAGAATTAGTTGTTTAGAATCAAGCTAGAAGTAATGCCAAAGCATCATCATGTTGCTCAAAAGCAATACAACACTGTACAGAAGTAGTGCAAAAGCATTGTCATGCCACACAGAAGAAAAGCAGAAGCATTATCACATGAAAAGTAATACAAAAATGTTTGGTCACATAGAACTAAAATAGAAGAAACTTTGACCACATAGAAGTAACCTAGAAGACAAGTCAATTGATCAGAACCATGTCAAAATAATTCTTGGATTGATAGAAGTAATACAAAAGTAAAATAGCATTACATAGAAGTAATGCAAAACTTATCATGGTACACAGAAGTAGTGCAGAAATCATGCAGAATCAAGTAAGAAGTATTATCAGAGACATGTTTGAGTCAACATGATTAAATCAAGCTATATAGAAGTAAAGTCTAAACTTCATAAGCAAATCAAAGGCAACTCAGAAATTCTTTAGAAGAATCAAAGATGACCATTGAAGAAGAAGACAACAGACAAAAATTTTGAAGAGGAAACTACCAAAAATTTACTTACCACAGAAGTTCTATAAAACCACTTATGAAATTTTCTTGAAGTATAAATCGAAGCACAAAAGTTTTGAGGACGCACTCAGAATTTCTGAACTTCAACCATTTGCAAAAGTCATCACAAAACCTGCCTAACTAGTTTGAAATTGGTGCCAAAGGTTGTAATGACTAAAAGTTCAAATCCTATATAGAGAGGATTAAGACGACACTTAACAACAATAGAAAGATTACACTAAAAATCATTTTGTTGATTAAGAGAAGTGCATTAACAAATTTTCATCGTTACATCACTGCCAAAGCATTTAGAGTTTTCAACATCAGATCTACACTAACTTCAAAAGGAGTTTGAATCTGATTTCATTGATTACTTTATTCTTTCAATTAAGCTTTAACTTTCATACATGTTAGCCTAAGTAAGAGGCATTATTTTTACATATTCCATTTGATAAACCAAGAGTTAGTTGGTAAGCTTGATGAAACCAACTACTTGTAAAAGTTTCTGATTAGCTTTGAAAAACTAATAAGTTAGTCGGTAAGCTTGGAAACCAACATGTATAAGTTAGTTGGTAAACTTGAAAACCAATGTGTAAGTGTTTCTAGTAATCTTGGAAAACTAGTAAGTTGTTGGTGAGCTTGCAAAACCAATAAGTATTATAGTGGAACCTGAGTTTAGTAAAGGAGACTGACTCAGAGAAGTGGAGTTGGAACTCAAGGAAGGGCCGAACCACTATAAAAATACTACGTGTATGTGTTGCAAATTACTCTCTCTTTTCTTTTAAGCACACATATTCTTTTATTGACCAAAATTTTTGGAAGCTCAATTAACACTCCCCCCCCCCCCCTCTTGAGCTACCATTCAGTTAGGGACCATCCATGTCCACTTGGTTCATGCCTGAGTTCACTTGGTTCGTAGCCTCCCGAGTGTGGTACTAGTTGGAAGTAGGCAAATTAAAGTATGAAATAGAGATGATAAAAGTGGAGTCAATTGGGTATAGACTCTTAGTTAGAGATTCTTGTTATTGTTTATATTGGCATCATGATAATAGTTTCATTTGCATATGAGTTGTGGTACAATAGTATGTGCATCATGAGTATGCATGATGAGTTATATATATATATTGTCTATTTATGGAAAATTATGTAATGTTCAATTGATGCCATCCTTATGCTAAAAGATGAATTGGAAAAATGACTTATCAGGATATACAGTCTAGTTGATTTTGAATATAATAATTATGTAAAGTTGTAACATTGGTGAGTAAAAATTGGTTTGATTATTATGGGTATAGTGTACTTCTACAATGATTGTAAGGACAATATTGTATGATCATGATTATTTTGCTCATAGATTCGATGAATAAGGTGTAGACCCTATTGGGAGTAAATTATAATTATGTTCAGTGATTGTATTATGGTACATTTTGAGATGTGGGAAGCTTAATTGAAATGATTGGATTATATTTAAAGCCCCTGATTATTTGATAAATTTTCATGAAATTGATTGCAAGGTCAAAAATCTTTGAAATTTGTGAAGTATCGTTGAAATTTGGTACTAATTGAAATGTTAATAATATGATTAATTTGTTGTTTGATCAAACTAATTGGTCAATGCCAATGTTGGCTTAGCTATATAATCACTTTGAGTCCTTTAGATAGGATATTATGTATGTTTTATTGTTAGTAAAAATAAATAACTCTGGAGTGATCAGGTGATCAGAAACTCTGAACTTACATGGAGTATCATAAGGATATGGATTCATAAGTTATGATTAGATTTCAATTTTGAGACCAATAACGAAAATTACATGATAGTTAAAGTTTTGAGGATGAAACTTTTTGTAAGGAGGGAGGTTTGTAACACCCAAGGTGCTAATTTTTGGGTAATTATATATTTGAGTACATTATAATTTGCCTTGGGGTGTTAAAAAGTGGATATATTTTAAAATTTTACTTAAATAATTACTTTAGGACAACAAGTATTTGAATTTTTGTTTTAAGTGTGCATAGATTTATGTTAAATCTTAGGAATGTGGCGATCTAATGAAATTAATTTGATCCATTGAATGATATTCTTATGTATTTTGATGGTAAATATTGTGACAAAATAATGGAAAATGAAGTGGAAAAAAAAAATAAAATGAATGGAGAAGAAATAAAGTGACAATGAGAAGAAACAAGGAAGAAAAAGGGGCAGTAGATGGGACGCTGCGGCTTGGGATTTGGCGCTGCAGCATCGGATCAAGAGAGAGGGGCTTGGGCATCTAGAGGTTTGGATGTTGTGGGGTCAGGCAGTGGCTATAAAACGGTTGCCAATTTTTCTCACCCGCCCCATTCTGTTCTTCTTCTCCATTCCGTTTTCCTTCCTCCCACGCCAGTTCTCATGTCTATAGGCCCGATTAGTGTGATTTTGCTAAGGGAAATCCTAGATTAGGCATTCCATATCTCCAAAATTCAATTCCCAACTTGTTAGAGTGTGAAAGAGAGAAAAAGTCATGTTTTTCTACAATCCATGGTGGGTTCTTGGATAAGTGAATTTGAAATCATGATGAATGGTGAAAGCCATGTATGAATGATCTGGTAAGTCGCTTTTTCCTGTTCAAATTGATGATTTAGCATGATTAGGGTTTTGTAAATAGTGACTTTGGGGGAAATTTTAATATGAAATTGGGAGGATTTCATGAGGAAAAGGCTCAATTAGATAACTGTAAAATGCTCTGGAATGATTGGGCATAAAACATGTTGATTCATGATAATTAGGGTTTTATGAATAGTGCTTTAGGATGAAAATGATGGATATTAAATGTTTTTATACTAGAATTGTGACAACCCAAAATTTTGGTAAGTTTAATTTTCAATTATGATAAATTTCATGGTAAATTAGTGGCCCTAAGTAATTGAAAATTTAATATGATTTTTTAAAATTTCACCCTTCTATAATTTTAGTATTTGACCATAACTTCTTCATATGAACTCAGAATTAGGTGATATTTTTGCATGGTTCAGATAATTTTGAGGAATAAAACTTTCTTGTTGACCATATTTCCTAATTATGCTTATATTTTGAGTCATGGGTCCCTCAAAGTGATGCCACTTAGATTGGAGATGGTTGTAGTGTTTTGGCTATAATGTTTTCACGAGAAATCAAAATTTAGTAATTTTTTATTTATTAGAAAATTCACAAAAAAGGCTACAATTTTTATGTTTACCACTTTTGATGAATCAACCCCCATATGTGCCACATATTTGAGACAAGTGACATTTGTTACAATGACATGTGTATTTAGTTAAAATTAGATTTTTATGGAAATCTTGAATGTTAATTGATGATCAGATTACTGCCCAATTTAGGTGTGATTAAAAGTGCTTATATAGTTGTTGAATGTGATGATTTAATTGTATAAAAAATTTAGTTTATATGGGATATGGATTATGGTGTATTAATTAGCATATTACTATCCAAATTAGAAGAAAATTGATAATTTAGTAGCTGCCCAATTTTGATTATTATTGATTATAAAAAGTTATGTTAATTACATCTATAGATTAGTAAATTATTGATGCATAAACATAAGTACATCATACATGTTATAGCTGTCCAAATTGTAATAGAAATTAATTTTAATATCTAATGTAAAATCATTATGTAGTGAAGAATAAGGTGTTTAATGGTTGAGATTTAAAGTTATGTAGTTGATATATTTTGCGATCTAATATTGGGCTAAAATTGATCATCTCATAATGTAAGACTTATCCCATGGCTCATATTGAGGAAATAAGTTAGACATATAAGTGTGTGGAACAAAATAAGAAAATGAATTAGTTAGAAAAATTCACCCATTTGGTGAATAGTGTGTGAGAACCCTAATTGCTCTTCCATAAAACTCACTTGCTCTCCCATAAAACTCACGCCTCCTTCTCCCCTCCTTCTCAACATCAATAGCCTCCTTCTCCCTTCTTTTCAATGCAAACAACTTTCTTCCTTCCTCCATCTCAACACCAATTAGAAACTATACCCATTTTTCAATAATTTCTCCTTCATCTAGTCCAACTGGGCAGCAAGGTTTCCATCAATCAATCAATGTATCAAGTGGGCAAGAATATGTTTGGTTTCCAACATCAAAGGTAAGTTTAAATCTAATTTTTTGATTTACTTTTAGCATGGGAAATAATGATTTACAAGAGCTTTATGATGTTGGGGGGAAATCAATTAGGGATTTGGGCAAATAGGTTTACATTAAAGATCAAAATCGTAGGTAATATTGGACCCTCGAAAAAGGGTATGAATTTAGTTGTTTTGGGTATAATTTTCATGTAAGGGGATTAATATTATAATGAAAAACCATAATTATTTTCATAAAATATGTGAAAACTAGAGTTTTTTACCTAGTTGAAGATGTGGTGAATGTAATTCATGAATTTAACAATGATTTATGTGTTATATATGATAAGATTAATATAGATTTATATTGGCATGAAAGATTAAATTTCAAATCATGAAGTTAAGGGCTATTTATTTTATGGAGATTTTGTAGAACATGTTATGAATGATTATTGATGATTAATGTGTTTAATCATGTTAATAATGAAGTACAATCATATAAAACTTGACTAGGATGAATCATGTATAAGAATTTATCAATGGCGAGTCAATTATACAAACTTTAGGGGCTATTTTGCAAATCCATGAAATTACCAAACTATAAATTGAGAAACATGAGAAATTGAATGATTATTATCATGAAAAATGATGTATAAAGTGTAGAAACATTGAATTAGTAAATGGAAATGGAAAACCCTAGAATTCAACTTGGGTAAAGTGATGATAATGAAAAGGATAGTAAATTGCATGATTATAGTATATAAACCATTGATTATGTTATGATGAATGTAGGACTTGAGACTTGATTGAAAGAGTGGACTATTTCGGGTCCTTGGCATAGAAGGAAGAAATCCGAATTTGTGAAGAATTGAGGTAAGTAGGTTTCTTATCAAATTATGTGTGATTGAGTATATTAGCATGTTGGCATACGGGCATCATGATTTATCGTGTTTGTTACTAGTTTTAGATATGTTTATGTAATGTGCTTTGTACTTGAATTTACTACATGCATTTGATATTTTGATTAAATAGTTACCTATCTTGTTGAGGTAACTTTTGTTCATGTAATGTGATATATGTGGTGTGACATGGTAGCAAAAATTCATGTGGATGTATGTATGACATATATGATGGGCCTGTGTGGCTATGGCATTGCCTGTGTGGCATATGGTTTGGCTGTGTGGTGTATGGTGTTTCCTGTGTGGCTATGGTGTTGCCTATGTGGTTTATGGTGTTTCCTTTGTGGCTATGGTGTTGCCTGAGTGGTGTATGGATGGTCTATGTGACCAATAGATTGCCTGTGTAGCATATAACATGTGTAGTAAGGTTGACCTTTATGGCACCGGGTACATTACAGTTGTATGTTTAATTGCTTTATGCTTGGATTGAGTAAAATATGATTGCACTAGTATGTGTTGGTTATGCAACTTTATACATGATTTACAAGGTTTTGCCATTTTTCCCTACTTAGTGAGTTTGCCCAGACTCACCCCTTTTCTTTTCTCATGTTTTAGATGCCAGGCATGTTGGAGGAGCCCAACCGAGGGTTGGTGCCCAAAATGGGACTTAATGGTGATGGGTGGCATTTCTTATTTAGCTTTTGATTATTTATTGAAAAGAGATTATAATGCATTATGTGACTTGTCATTTATGAATTTATTACTAGTGGATGATGTATAAGGAGAAGTTTAAATTCTCGGTATTCATTAATTATTGATTCTTAGTTATTTTCATGCCATAAGACTATTAGTTAGTCCATGTAATTGTGCATGGAGGAGGATTTGTGGATGTGTATGATGTATATGAATGATTGAATGTATGTACAGGTTTAGAAACCCTCATATTCCAGGTGAGACCATGCCAGATTTCTAATAGGATCTTTCTCTAAAATATGAGTAAGTAGCCCCGTCAATTTAGGGCTGTTAAGGAATGTGGAGCATGATTATGCATGTTCTGGACGGAACATATTAGGTTATTAATTTTTCATTATTATTATTTTTCTATTACTTGTCTACTTATTGAGTTGCCCAAACTCACGCCTTCTTTATTTTAATTTTTAGCTGACAGGCTAGGTAAAGACTCTCGACTATGAGCTGGGATTGTTAAGCAAGATTGAAGACTCTTTCATTATGATATAATGAATGGTAATTGTAAATTTTATTATATATTTGTATGTTTGTATTGAAAGGATTCAAATGATGTATAATAAGATGTAATGGCATGTCATAGTAAAGAATTTATCACCAAATCGTATGAAAGCTAGTTAAGTATTACAGAATGGTTTCTTAGATATATGATTGTAAATGGTGGTGTATGATTCCCCTTAGAAATGGAAAAATTATTGAAGAATAAGGGAATAGTAGCATCCCGCATAGGCCCCAATAGAGAATAATTTATAGGATGGCCAAAACACATAGAGTGGGGGTGCAGGCCGTTATAGAACCACAAGAAGTAGCATGTGGTACATTGACAGTGGTTGCTTAAGACACATGACAGGGAAGAGGGAGTTGTTCACTGAGCTGAAAGAGAAAAATTGTGGAACAATAACCTTTGGAGACAATGAGAAAGGTAGAGTGGTTAAGATTGGTAAGGTCAGCCAACCACATTCTATTATTATTTCTAATGTTTTACTAGTTAAGGGATTAATGCATAACCTTCTAAGTATTAGCCAATTTTGTGATAGTAGATACAAGGTTATGTTTGAATTTGATGTTTGCTCAATTTTATATTAGCACGACTCAGTTGTAGTTTTAGGCAAGAGATATGGAAATGTATATATAGTATACTTGTGTGATATCCAAGCCAAGTGTCTTGTTAGTCATAATGAGTCCCTATTGTGGCATAGAAGAGGAAAAGCCAATAAAGACATGATTGAAAGATTATACTAAAAAGATCTTATAATTGGCTTACATGAATTGAAATTCGATAAAAGATAGTTGTGTGATTCTTGCATGAGAGCAAAGTAAGCAAAAGAGTCTTTCAACTTAAACAAAGAAGTGCAGAAAACTAAACCACTTCAACTGCTACATATGGACTTAGTGGGACCAATAAGACATAGGAGTCTTAGAGGAAAATATTGCGCATATGTCATTGTTGATGACTATAGTAAATAGACCTGGGTGATGTTTTTTGATTCTAAAGATGAGGCTTTTTCATTTTTTGAGTTATTTTTTCGAGTGTATGTAGAATGAACAAAGTTCTCATATAATTGTCATTAGGAGTGATCATGGTGGAGAGTTTGAAAACCATAAGTTCATAGCTTACTATGGGAATCTTTTAAACTTTCTTTATACCAAAAACACCCTAGTAGAAGGGAGTGGCTGAGATTAAGAATAAATTTTTGCAAGAGATGGTAAGGACCATGTTGAGTGAGTACAATCTGCAATAATAAGAATACCACTTGCTTTTTTATTAACAGAATTCATACTAGGCCAGTACTCAACAAAACTCCATTCGAGTTGTATTATAGAACGGAAGCCTAACATATCATATTTCTGTACTTTTGGCTGCAAATCTTTCATTCTTAACAATGGAAAAGGAAACCTTGGGAAATTTGATAGCAAATTTGATGAAAGGATATTCCTTGGCTATTCCATTGTTAGTAAGGCATTTAGAATCTACAACTTGATTAGTAGATCAGTAGAAGAGTCTATCCATGTCAAATGTGATGAATCTATTAACTATTCAAGAAGAAGAAGTAATTTTGATGATGAAACACATAGACTCACAATAAGTGTGGAGAAGCTAAATGCGCAAGAGAAACAAATGCATCCTTCAAACACAGAAACAACAACGGATGGAGCAGACATACAACTTGAATCATCCATATTTGAGGTAAACAAGGGAGGTAATTCTTCTCTTCCTAGGGATTGGAGATTCATGCATGCTCATCTTGAAAACCAAATAATTGGTGATGTGTTTGATAGTTAGGACTAGATCACCTTATCATCAAGTATGTGATAACTTTGCCTTTATTTCTCAAAATGAGTCAACTTGCATAAACCAAGCGTTAGAAGATAAGAATTGGACTTTAACTATGCTAGAAGAATTGGAGCAATTTAAGATAAATGATGTGTGGACCTTAGTTCCAAGACCTGACCATGAACCTATTATAGGAGTGAAATGGGTCTTTAGGAACAAACTAGATGAATCTAGTTTAGTAGTAAGGAACAAGGAAAGGTTAGTAGCAAAGGGGTATTGTCAAGAAGAATGGATAGATTTTGAGAAGTCATGCCCTGTTTCTATGATAGAAGCCCTTAGAATGTTGTCGTCATTTGCACCTTATATAAATTTCAAACTTTACCAGATCAATGTCAAATATGTATTTTTGAATGGTTTCATTAATGAAAAAAATTTATGTGGAACAATACCCTGGGTTTGAAGACCCTCATGATTTTAACCATTTTTTTAAGCTCAAGAAAGCCCTCTATGATTTGAAGCTGGCTCTTAGAGCATGGTATGAGAGGCTAAGCAGATTTTTGATTGAGAAAGGATTCACAAGGGGCAGAGTAGATGTCACACTCTTTATTAAGCATGCTATGAATGATATTCTTATTGTGCAAATTTATGTTGATGATATTGTATTCGGAGCTACTAATAAAAATCTTTGTCAAGATTTTTTTAAGATAATGTAGGGAGAATTCAAGATGAGCTTAATGATGGAGCTGAACTTCTTTCTAGGACTGCAAGTGAAGTAGATGAAAAAAGGAATCTTCATCTACTAAGCCAAGTATATGAGAGAGCTACCAAAGAAGTTTAACCTTGAAGATGGAAGAAGATATAGAACTCCCATGAGTACTTCCATCAAAATGAACAAGGATGAAAAGGTAAACCAGTTTGTCAAAAGCTTTATAAAAGCATGATAGGATCTCTATTGTATCTTACTGCTATTAGGCCATGTTAGGTTTTATGTCTATAATTTTGATGACAACAAAACTTGCGAAAGACTTGATTTATGCTAATGATACTGCTAGCATAAGAAGCTTGAAATGTAGAAATATATGCTTGAAATGTATGCGCTTTATTAGGATATCATTTACGAAAGCATATACATCTTGAAATAAGAAAAAGGACAAACCATCTTGATCCATATGGTTTTCAAATTTGCTTATCATTTCATAATGCTTTGGATCATATGCTAATGTGTCTCAAAGAGATATCCTTTGGAATGAAAAAGAATGAGTGCTTAAATGAGTTTATAAATACAAATCATGATTCAAATTGCATATCCATACTTCACAACTTGTGCACAACTACTGTGGAGAATTATATTATGATTTATCATTGAAAATATAATGAAAAATATCAAATTAATAATGTGGCAAAAGTGCAAAAATTTCTAAGTGTTGAAGTGTTGCTACGGTGATTTTGCAATAGTAATTTTGCTATAGTAAAATGCTACTGTCATTACTACAGTAACTCTTGGACAAAATTGTGGCTCCAAACAAATGCTGAGTAAGAAGAATCATCCCAAACTAACTTCAGACAAAGTTGTTCACGACTGCTATAATAATTTCCTACAGTGATGTCACATCTAGCCTAGGGGCCTATGCATTTCAACATTACCCTATATTTGCCACATTTTTAAGGGGAATATTCTACCACAAATCTGGTGGAGTCTATTAGGATCTACACTTGTTATACTTTTAATCATATAAAATCCATATTTCAATAATTATGTAACTATAATACTAACCAAAAAACTCACACCCACACCCACAACTGCCTTGATTGAAACAAAATCATGATGACAATACATATTACTAGAATCATACCATTCCAAATACCATTTTGTAAAAAATAATTTACTATGACATGCCAATACATTCTATTGTATTTCAATTGAAGTCTGTTGAACATAATTATACAAATACATTATGGCTTTCAAATCCCCATACATCATATCGCAATGAAACTATCTTCAATTCTTGCCTTTGAGCCCCAACCCACAACCCATACTTGGGATTCTTCACCCGACCTCTAGTTAAAAATAAGAATAAGAAGGCATGAGACCCAGTCGAACTCAGTAAATAGGCACGATAAAGAAAATGATAGTCAATCATGAGCCACATGTTCTAATCCCAAACATGTATCAATTATAATAATGTAATTACACCATGCATGTACACTCATGAGGCTCAAGAACTACAACCATGAATACAATGCACACATATCATTTTGAGATATTAAACACAACATTCATAAATTCATGCCAATGCAAACAACGTACGCCATTCAGGCATATAATACCACAAGTCCTATCATTATTGGACTATACATAGCAATTATCATAATGGTGCCATGTAGGCACCTCATCACATTACTAACTATGCCTAAATGTCACAGTATCATGCCATTATGTCATATATAAACCATGGAATGCGTCCCATTTCATTACTTTGCACGTTCATTTGATTATCATCTCAGGAACTCGAGAATACTCAACATCCCACAAATTCCCACATTCCCACATATACAATACCAAATAGTCATGGGATAATCCTTATCCACATTAGTCATCAATGTATACATTCATGTATATAATATCAATTATCAATCCATATATAAGGAATAGATATTCATTATCCCTCTTGCTTAGACATCCATACATGAATAACTATACATAAGGAAATGGGAAACTTTTTATCCCAGTTATCTCATACTGATGTCATGAAATTTACACCAATTGTTACAATCCATGGGATACTCGTTATCCCTCAACATTCATGTATTTAGAAACATTATTAATCATCCACCTTTAACAAAATACAGGATATTCACTATTCTTAATAATGCACACATGCCTGGACTCAAAATACAGGAGATAACCAACATCCCCATCTATGCATTCAGCAAAAATAATGCCTAGTTACCATTAGAGGCGTGCATCACAATCGTTGTATTCTAGGACTTGACTTTCCTTTCATATTCCAATGACCCTACATAGGAATAATCTATTTCACATATATTCCACATTAAAACATTTTATCATACACCTGCTGTGTATAGATTAGCTCTTATTTTTTTCCACAATGGTATAAAAACCTTATCTGATTCGTATTCAATACATATAATATCAAACTTTAGCAGTAATTTACATCTCAACATATACTAATCCTTTATCCCAATCCATGAAGGTCTTGAGGTTGCACTCAAACCCTTCACACATATTTTATTGCTTATAGGCTATTTTATCAAACAGTTCATATACATGTAACATTTCGATAAGGCATTTGAAGGGAATTGCATTTCCATTATCACACATCCATCATACTCTATAATTAACATGTAAATAATCATAAGAGCAAGTAAATTAAGCTTCTAACTCAACCAATTAATTGCTCTCACCCTCTATATATGAAATCCCCTTCTTTAACATACACTTCATAAACAACCATTTAACCAAACTTTCTCATGTCCAAATTAACCTGAAAACACCACCAAGAGCCATTTAATCATTTCCCCCATGGTTATAATAACGATTCTACCATTTCCCCAAAAATCACTATTCATGAAACCCTAATCAGCATAACTCATGATTTCTTATACCCAATTAAGTTCCAAAATACTATCATTAAATCATTAATCATCTTTCTTCAAGGCAATTACAAATAAATCATGAAATTCCCTCAATCCCACTATTCACAATTTAGCATAAAACCGTAGCAACCAAAATCACAAATTTGGTCGGGGAAAATGACTTACCATGAATTCAAATCGTGGCATCCTTTCATGGACAAGAATCCAACCTCCAAGCTCCAAGTAGCTCCCTCCAATTTCTAAAAATTAAAATTTTCTCCTTCCTTTCTCATCCAACTAGCTATAAATTGGATTGGATTCAAGGTTGATGGGTTACACACCTAAACATGCTTATTCCCTCAAAGATTTGATGCAAGAATGGCTAAGGGGGTGCAAGGCATGAGGTTTTGGGCGTGAGAAGAAAACGAGACGAATGAGATGAAAAATGGAATGGAAACAAGCTTAGAAAGTTGAGTCACTGACCTTGGCTGCCCTGCCATATTCTAAAGTGGCGCCGCGGTGCTGGTTTTGGCGTCGCAATGCTGGATCCTACAACCCATGTTTTTCATCCTTTTTGCTTTATTTATTTTCCACTTTGATTCCTTGCTTCTCATATCTTTTGGCTAGAACTTTTCCACATAATAATAACATAAAATGCACAATAATATCCTTCAAATATTCAAATAAGTAACAATCAAGTCATGTAATTACTCATATAGACTTTTAATGATATATTTACATTTAACTCACATGCATCTCCTATACACTTGCACCATTTCATTTCAACATTAGTTTCCTTTATCTTAATTCATCACTATAAGTAAATAAGAAAATGTTTTACCCCCCATTTTCAACATTTTGGGCATTACAAGTGAACTGCTACACTAAATTGCTATAGTGTCGGACAAAGCAACAATCTTTGGAAAAATGCTAAGCAAGAAGAATTTGTCCTAACTTTGGACAAACTTGTTCATGACTACTATAGTAAAGTGTTACAGTATCACTACAGTTTTAGACAAAGTTGTTATGAAATTAACTTCGGACAAAGTTGTGCCTTCATGCTTGCTATAGTGATTTGCTAAAGTAAAACAGCTACAGCAACCTTCGAACAAACTTTTGGGCTGACAGCAAAATTAATTTTGGACAAAGCATTGTCTCTACAAGTGTTAAAGTCACAATAACTCTCATACAAAGTCATGGCTTCAGTCAAATGTTAGAAAAGAAGAATTCATCCCAAACTAACTTCAGACAAAGCCGTTCACAACTACTTTAGTAAATTCCTACAATGTTGGATAAAAAAACCATCTTCGAACAAATGCTGACCAAGAAGAATTCATCCCAAACTAACTTCAAACAAAGTTGTTCATGACTACTATAGTAAACTGCTACAGTGAATGACTATAGTAAATTGCTACAATGTTGAACAAATCAACCATTGTCACACCCTCGCCCTGGGGCTTATGCATTTCACCATTGTCCCATAATTTTCACATTTCTAAGAGGAACTTCTGCCAAACATTTGGCAGAGTCTATCTTGTATTCTAAAGGTTTAAACCTATGCATGCATTTATTAATCAAATTAAATTTTCATTTATGTAACAATTATAAAACAACAACTTAAACCATTACACTAACCCACTTACCCCCATCTGCCTAGAACCTGAGTTGCATTGTGATGGTAGACAAACAGGAAGAATACTAATCCATTCACCATGACATTATGACATGCTAATACATTGCTCTTTTATACATACTCAGAATACATCAATAATTGCATTATTACAATTTTAAATGGATATAACAAACATATAATACAAGGAATTTCTCACTCTAAATTCTATTAGCACATAACTATCATCTTCTTGCTCCTTGGCTTGACCTGTCTACTAAAAAAATTAGAATAAGAAGATGTGAGTCCGGGTAAACTCAGTAAGTAGGCTAATAAAAAATAATAATAAAATAACAATAACACGTTCTAAAATAAAATGTAACTACATACATCAGACTGCAATCTTATAAACACACAAATATAATCATGGGGCATGTCCTCATCATTCCATTGAACATTCTATGCCATTCAATCATATTTCCATCATATTTCATATCTCATTTCAACATAATCGCTCTAACACCTTATATCACAACAAAGCCATGTAGGCCATTCATATCCAACCTATATCAGAATAGTGTCATTCAGCATAACATATATTAATCCTATAGCTACTGACTGTTATTTCTAAGCATGCAGTAAACATATATAAATCCGCAAAATAACTCAGTAAAGTGGACAACACATACGATAAAATTAGAGACAAGATCCACCTTTTATCAAAGGAAGAAAATATAAATGCTCAAAGAGTATAGCAAATACAAGCTTCAAAGTCACTTTAGACACAATCTCAAACATTATCGAAGATAATTACATTGATGCTCAAGTTTAGACATAGGTAAGTTCCCAAATATGCTTTAAACAAACACCATCCAGTTTCGAAGACTGGTAGATCAATTTGGGCACAAAGGAATCAAGTTCGAACAAAAATATGACTTTAAAAGAGAAAAAATAGAGTTCAGACAAAGTGAAGTAGAATTCCTAGTGCAAGCAAAGATTTGGACAGAAGAGGAACCGAGTTCGAACATAAGTAGAGTATGAAGTCAAGACACTGGAAGCTCAATGCCATTTTGGACAAACCAAACTCATTCGAAATCAGTTTTCATTGTGTCTCTTAGTCTTAAATTTAATGTTGGACACTACTAATTCATCTTCAGACAAAGCTAGAATTCATTCATGTAGTTAAGATGATTCACGCCTCTTCTTAGTGCAAAATTTAACTTCGAACACAGTGAAACATTTTCAAATGAAGCCACTTAGTCTTAACCTAGTCTTTTGAACAAAATGTAATGATAAATGATCTCTTCAATGTGATTTTTTGTCCAAAGCACTTTTTTTTTCATCTTAAAATTACTTACTTCAAACAAAGAAGCTACAAATTCGATTCAATGGGTAGAAAATCTTGACATTTCGCTCACATTTAATGAACATTGTTTTCTCTAATAGACAAATTTTGTTGGTCTTGAAGGTTAGGCAAAAATCTAAGAGGGGAGGCATAAATTAGGTACTTTAAAAAAATATTACCCAACCCTTTTAGGATTAATCATCCCTCTAGCAATCAATCACTCAAACAACAAGTGCAAAAATAAATAAGACATAATGAATTTTATAGTGGTTCGAGTAAACACTCTACTCCAGTCTTCCAAGAACACTTTTCGCTTAGTGTCTTAGGTTCCACTATTCCCAATAGCAGAAATACATTAGTGCTCCTAGCACTCATCTAGATTCCATCTCTAAGGGGCATAAATATAGTACTCCCACCACTCTTCAAGATTCTAGCTCTAGGGGGGTGTATTCACAGTGATACCAGCACTCTTCTAAATTCCAGATCTAGGGGGCATGAATAAATAGCTCTTGTCTATAATCAGACAGCCATAGCTCTTCTTGAGTCTAGTCTCAACGGCTAGCCTAAGAAATTTACAAAGAATTAATATCAGAAGTTGAAGCATAGATATTTCTAATTAAACAAAGGGGAAGGTTTCTAAAAATTGAATATAGAAGTAAATGATCTTCCCAAAGATGGTTGTGAGCCTTCAAAGAAAGTCGAGAAAGATTTGCATGCACGGCTCTTGATTCTTGAAGAATAGCAGACGGTTTGGCTCTTATCAATAAATGCTCTTAAGAGGATTTGAATGATTTTCTTAATACTTGGTTACTTCCTCATGCTCCTACAATGCTTCATTTATAGTTGTTTTGAATTCTAATCATTGGTGGTAGGTGAGCTCCATTAATGATAGAAGACCATTTTGATTAGCGTATTTGAATTTTTTGACTTCTTCTTAATCCTCATCCATTAAGATCCCTACAGTACCGACCCTGGAGAAGATGATTTCTGGTTTCTTAATAAGCTTTGGTCGAGGTATTGCTACAATAACTGATTCTTTCACTATTACAGAAAGAGCATTATTAATGCTAAGTGAAGACCAATGATTTGTCCTGATCATTGCTTGTCTTTTACTTACGACAACGAAGTATCTGTCCAACTATTTATAAGACAAAGTTCCTTCATCTTTTGGTTTGTCTTTCATAAGTAGCGGATGAATCATGGAGATGTCTTCAGTGCTTTGTTTATTGAGTCATCTATTATAAGTAATAGATGGAGTGTTGGAGCGCAAATGGATTTCTTTCATTGCTTCATCTGATGGGTTGTTTGTTATAAATGACAGACTAAGCTTTAAGGCGCATTTCCTTGAAATTGACAAATTCAAATAGTACTTCTCCTATCAACTTTGTATCCTCCAAAATCAGCATCTAAATATCCAATGAGTTCAAAACCAGTTCCCTTCAGATAATAGAGTCTAGATTTGGTATGTCAACTAGATATTTAAAGATTTATTTCACTACAGCAAGATGAAATTCTCTAGGACTGGACTAAAATCTAGCGCATAAGTATACAATAAAGAGAATATCTGGTCTAGATGCAATAAGGTAAAGAAGAGATCCAATCATACTTTGATATTTTTTTGATCTATGAGCTTACCCTTTTCATCCTTATCTTGCCTTGTTAATATGCTCATTGAAGTGCTTGCTGCCTTAATTTCTTCGATTTTGAACTTCTTCAGCATTTCTCTAGTATATTTGTGTAGAGTCCCATAGGATGACTTAACCTAAGAGGGGAGGGGTGAATTGGTTAAATAAAAATTTATTACTTAACCCCTATTAGATCATTTTCCTCTTCTCATGCTTATGTGTGGTGTGGTATAGATGAATAATAGAAATAATAAAATGCATGAAGAATAAAACAAATGAACAAAAACACACATAGAGAGAGACAATGCAATTTTTATAGTGGTTTAGCACCCCGTCACTATATCCACTCTTCCATGGACACCAACTCATTATGCCTTAGGTTCCACTATATCCTGTACAATGGAATACATAAGTATCCCTAATACTTCATCTGGATTCCATCATCAGGGGAATAAACAAATGTCCCCGACACTCTTTTTGTTTACAAGATCACCAGGAAACTCACTCATTTCAAAGATCATAGGCAAACTTGGTAGTTTTCCCAAGCTCACTACCAACTCACTAGTTTTGAAGCTTATAAGCAAACTTAATGGTTTTCCAGAGATCATTAATAACTCATAGCAACATGGTTTATCGAGTTTACCACAAACTCTCTGGTTTTTAGATTAACTAGTAAACTATTACACATTTAAGTACTAGGGAAGATATGATCTCTTTTAGTTCTATCAATGCATTAAGATCTTCTAATAATGTAAATATAATGCCCATGATGATTAGTAGATTGAAGCTCATAAAGATAGATGATAGTTTAAGCTCTTGACCATGGGTGGAAGGATTTGCATAAGATAAGGCTCATTTGAAATGGGTTCCTTCACCACCTATGAATTATCCCACCTTTTCTCCTTAAATAGCTTCCTCATACTTTCGACCACTGGAGAAGATGGGTTCTGTTAAATGCAAAAATGAGAGCAACATTGAATGGATAAGATCGTTTGATTTTTCTATCGTTATAGTCCAAGTCATTCTTATTTGGCTCGAGCTGTTGTATCACCATTCAGAGAGGAAGATTAGTTGTGTAAAAAGGTGTTCCTTGCTTGACTCATAACAGCCTTCAAAGTCTTATAGCATCGCTTATTGCCAAAAATAGCGACTGGTATAAGTTTGCACATTGATGGCACGAGTGTAGATGCCATTTGTATGCTAGTCACATAAATCAAGTTTTCCTCTGATAAGTCATAGTCTCTCTCTGTTTGCATTTGTCTGTCATTAGTTATAGATGAATTCTTCATAGGTTTATCTGTCAGTTAAACTTCTATAAGAATAATTTGTCTGTTGCAAGTAGCAAACAAACTTTGAATGGCACAGATGAAGTCGAACTGACTAAGAGACAAACTCTTCTTTGTCTACCAAAATTCCTCCATAAGATTTGTCTATTGATCAATTCTTCACATATATGGTTTGTCTGTTTAGAGATAATAGATTAACTTTGAATAGTATTGACCAAGATGGGCTGACTGATTGATAAAAAATTCCCTTAATACGAACAGACGAAGTAGGATATGCTTCCTTTGTTCTTCATTGTTTGTTGGAGGTGACAGACAAAGTTCGCTCAGTCTCGCACTAACAAATGAAGTGTGATTTTCTTCTTTTATTCCTTGTTGTTTGTTGAAGGTGCCAAGTGAAGCTTACTTCAACTTGCTTAAATAAACAAAGTGTGGCATTGTCTGGTGTAAGTGATAGATGAAGTGTGTTCTGCTTTGTCATGGATGAAATACTTTGTACATCGCATTTGTATATCATGAGTTGTAGATGATCATGCCTTTGTTTGTTGTAGCCTATTTTTGATCAAAGCATCACATTGTCTGTTCTCAGCTTCATTTATGCTCATAATGCAACATCTTCATCTCATCTACTTTGGCTGATACTTTGTCTATTGTGATAGATGACCTTTTGATCTGAAGATGAGGTGAAGATCTTTAATTGTTCCACGCACTTTGAGCAATAGAAGGGGTTTGTTCCAGCAGCTTACTTGTCTCTTCAATCTTTATCTGTCTATCTTAGCTCAGCTAAAGTTTCACTTCCATCTATATTTATAATGTCATTTTATCCTCAGACAAATCCAATCTTCTCACTTCTTGTATTATTGTCTAGGTGGCAATTTTTTCTTTGTCTTTCTTTGATTATCTACCAAGCCATTGAGTTGCTTCTTCATCCTTGTATTTTATCTTGAATAGACTTTGATTAGATCAAGTATAAGGGGTCCAAATTTCTTGAATGCTATTTAAGCTCTTTGATCACAGCTTCTTCTTTAACTTGTAATTTTGCATTTATCTATTGACATTTTCTTGTTGAGGTTGGTAGACAACGCAAACTCATTGTAGCACATCTCGAAGCCTTGTTTTTCTCCCATGTTTTGTTCATGGAAGCTTCTTTTAGACAATTGCAACTTTTCTTATTGCTTATCTTCTACTTTCTTCTTCTTCTTCTTCTTCTTCTTCTTCTTCTTCTTCTTCTGCTTCTGCTTTCTTCTTCTTCTTCTTCCTTGAAAATTTCCTTTTAATCTTCCCCTGAATATTTGACTTGTATAATCTTGTAATTTCAATCCTTTTATCATTTTTCTAACTCTAACTGTTAGTCTTTTACATTTCTTACAAGTTTTTAATATTTCTCTTCCCCTTTTTTCATAATAAAAAAGATTTATAGTTTATCTTCCCCTTTGACATGTACTTGTGGTATTTTATTTCCCTTCTTGTCTCCCATAGCACTTGTAGAAATTTATCTCCCCCTATCACCTAGAGCCCTTACTAGTTTTTCTCTTCTAAATCACATAGTTCTCTTGTCATGTGTAATGCATATTTAAGGGGGGCAAGCTTTCATTAATATGAAGATGTTAATTGAGATTTTAAACATGTAAGGAACTTGCAGATATAGTTGGAGTATTATTTCTAGAATGCTAACAGGTTTTCAGCTTTACATTAATTCATATATTCTTCATCAAAATTATTTTATGCAATGATGTTAATATTCAAAATGATTTCATGCAAGTAGATAAGTCTGATAATACATGATTCTAAGTTAATGAGTTTAGTGTTGGGTCCTTGTGTTTTAATGTGCGTCCACTTTCTTCTTCTGACTGTCATTAATATCAAAGGAGATGGTTAGAATTTTAATGACAGAATCAATATGTTGCTTAGGAAATGGAGAGACACTTTGAATTCTCTATTATGTATAGAGTAGTCAGAGAGGATGATTTTTCAGTGTACACCAGAGCAGTCATAGCATTGTCAAGTTCTCTTTTGAAGCAGATATAAGTTGATGACAATGTTAATGCAGAGAAAATTCAATTTCTTCATGACAGGATTAAAGTGTTAAAGAAAGATTTGTTCTATACTAGTGATAGTACTACTTATTTTAATCATCTCTTGACCAAGGATTCCACTCCTCACATGGAAGCCATAGAACGCATTAAGAATTTGGAGATGTAATTAGCCAAGACTTATTAGAAAATTGATAAGTTGGAAACAATTGTTAATGTTTTAGCTGAGTAAATAATTTCTCTTTTATTTCTTTTGAAGTTTTGAACTATCCAACTACTTAACTTTATCTTTCAGTTTTTTTGCTTAATGATTTGCAATTTTCTTTCAAAATCCTATGCTTGTTTAATTATATTCTTTATTATACCAAATATTTGGATTCACTTAGCATAGTTTATTCATCAAAATCATATTCCTAAGGTGACAATGCATGTTCCTATTTGATTCTATTTGGGTCTCTATTGTTCGAGAGTCTATTCTATGTTAGCGTCATTGATGAATCACTCTGATTATTTTTATCAAGAGAACAATTATTGAGGTTTGAGCCATAGAGTTAATGCCTCTTTCAGGAGTTAGCTGTGACCCTAGATATTCTTTGATTCATCTCTATTAGAAGATGGAAATTTGATGTAGGTTAGTAAGAAGTCGAGAAGCTAGTGATGGAGCATAATAGGATGGAGGGAAGTAGTCAGATTTTCTTTTTGAAGGAAGAAGTGAAACAACTGAGGAAGGAACTGAGGAAGGGCAAGAGGGCGAACGAAAGCTCAGACCTTCTTTTGACTTGCCATTGCATAGATTTTGAAAGAATTATGGATCACATCAAGGTGTTGGAGAATGAGTTGGCTAATGCTTAGCAAAGGGTTGAGAAGCTCGCTGCAGTTATGGAAGTTTTGAGAAAGTAGAGGTTTCTTATTTTCTTTTGTTTAATTATTTTGAATAGAGGGAATGTTTTTTTATTGTCTTTACAAGGAATCTATTTCATTTTAAGCGTTGTTGGTTACTTATCAGCTCCTGGATCTCTTCCCTTAAATTTCTTTATAATGGTTCATTTTATTGTGGATTTTATGACTTTAGATTCTAATTTTGTGATTAGAATTAGTTATGTAAAGTTTGTTTTCATGTTTTTATTTAGGATGTTTTAAATCAAGTCTTAGCAACAGTTATAGAAGAAATGACCAGGAATGATATCCCTATTTGAGACCTGAAACTATAAAGTTCTCCAAACAGGTTTGACTATGCCTTAGGACTATAATGATGTTAAGATTTTACACTTTAAGGTTTATTAAAGTTTTCAGAGTGATTTAGCCCAAAGCAGTAAACACAAATCAATTCAATCCTAAGATAGTTTAATCAGAGGCATCTAGTGTATATAGCAATGAAATCAAGTTAGACAAACTTATCTCTTTGACTCATCCTTTGTAGATATCTCATTTGAGCTCACAAGTGTTGTTGTTGGTGTTGATTATTCATTTAGCTTCTACTATTTGAAGGTGATAGTCCTTCCTATAAGATTGATAATGTCTGGGATATAATCTTGACTCATTTAGTCCTTTCTTTGCATCGGGAACTTAAACTCAATGGCTTATTTACTTTGATTTTTGAGCTAAGAAGAAGCTTTTGATTTTTCATTATTCTCATTCTTCTTCTTTGCTCATCTCAAGCTCTCTTGCATACACTTAAGAAAATCTTGCACTTTCTCTTCATTGATAAGCTCAAGCATATATGAACATATGTTCCCAATGTAATAGTGCAAAGAGTCATTTTATCTATAATAGTATGTAGAGAATCAAGTTGTTAAATTAAAGCAGTTTTTATAAATGAATATAGTAAGTACTCTGCATCAATCAATCAATGAGTTATGTGAGCTAGCATGTTTGTGAATGACAATTAATCTCATATGCTATATCAACTCAGTCTTGTCTATGATTATTTTGAGCATAATCACTCAATTATGTTTTTATAGTTTTGAGAATATTTTAAGGTTATATGTCTTTTAGACAATTTTATCTTTGAAATATCTATTTATTTGAAGTTATGTATTTTCTTGTTAAACAAATTTATTTTATGTTTTCAGAGCTTTATCTATCCTAGTCTAGATTCCTAGGTTATGTTCATAAAAGTAGGTACAAAAAGTTAAGTAAGAATTTCTAAATTTATCCGTATCTAGGTGTATAGTTAGGTCTCTATATACACACTTTTAAGTGGGATTCCCAATTCTCTTTAAGGAGTTTTACTTTAATTTATTTTGGGGTTTATATATTTTATTATCATTTCCTAGTTCTAGTGAGGTTATGCACAGATTATTTGATTTTAATTCCTTATTCTAAATTCTATGATCTATACATATGAGTTAGTAATAAAAGTGTGAAATCAATGGACCAATGAATAAATAATATAAGTATGGAGTTTTGAGTATTAATTTGTATAGACATATAAATGAAAGTAGTTAAAGAAATAAGCATGAGTTCTAATTACTTATTAACAAAAGAATAGATAATTAAATATAAATAGTTGAAAGACTAAATTTAAGGAAAGGAAATGCATAAATAAAGCTCTACAGATGAAAGAATAACTATACAGATGTCATTTAAATACAGATGAGGACACGTATGATGTGGATTTTTGAGGTTGGGTGCCATATTTGCACTTACCTTTTAAAAGAACTTGGTATTTCATCACATCTTCAATTTCTTTCTTATCCTTTCTTTTTCTTCTTCTTCAAAAGATTATTTCCTCCTTTATTAGATTTCCTACACTCAACTTAGTTTAAATAATAACGCAAGTGGTGTATGAGTGCCAAGTGTTTTTGTCCCTTATTAATTTGTCTTTGGCTTGTCTAAGATTTCCCATATTACTTCATAAGCTAAGACATCCTTACAAACGGTGGGATAGAGAGTGTATAGTTAGTTACATTTTTGGCTTTGCTCTCGTTTCATCTTCACTTATGCTAATACAGAAAATTTTCATAGATGAAAATCATTTGGCCATAAGAGATGTTTCAAATCTCCTTTTCCATTATATCCAGTTTAATCAATCAAAAATTTGGAAGATGGAAGGTGGACTACTCTTTAAAGAACATAGAGGATGACAATATTAGGTTAGCCAAATGGATCACTAGAATTGTTTAGCTAGCATGCTTCGATACCACTTATAGAGTTTCATAGGATGGCTTAACCCAAGAGGGGAGGGATGAATTGGATAAATAATAATTTATTACTGAATGCCATTTGAATCATTTCCCTCTTGTTGTGCTTGTGTGAGGTGTGGCATAAGATGAATAATCAAAATAATAAAATGCATGAAGAATAAAACAAATGAACAAAAACACACACACACACACAGACAAGATGATTTTTAGAGCGGTTTAGAACCCATCCTTACATTCACTCTTCCAAGGGCACCAACTCATTATGCCTTGGGTTCCACTCTACCATATACAATGGAATACATAAGTGTCCCCGACACTTCTTCTAGATTCCAGCTCCAAGGGGCATAAACGAGTGTCCCTAACACTCTTTTGGTTTTACGAGCTCACCAGGAAACTCACCCATTTCAAAGATCAAAGGCAAACTTAGTAATTTTCTAAGCTCACAACCAACTCACTAGTTTCGAAGCTAACTAGAAAACTTGATGGTTTTCCAGAGATCATTAACAACTCATTATAACATGGTTTACGAGTTTACCACAAACTTTCTGGTTTTCAAATTAACTAGAAAACTATTACAGATTTAAGCATAGGGGAAGATATGATTTGTTTCAGTTCTATGAATATATAAAACTCTTCCCATAATATTAATGTAATGCCCATGATGATCAGTAGATTGAAGATCATAGAGATAGATGATGATTTAAGCTCTTGACCATGGGTAGAAAGATTTGCATAAGATAAGGCTTATTTGAAATGGGTTCCTTCACCACCTTACAATCAATCCACATTTTCTCCTTAAATAGCTTCTTCATACTTTTGACCATTGGAGAAGATGGGTTCTATTAAATGCAGAAATAAGAGCAACATTGAATGAATAAGACAGTTTGAGTTTTTTATCATTGAAGTCCACGTCTTTCTAATTTGTCTTAAGTTGTAGTATCGTTGTTCAGAGAGGAAGATGAGTTGTGTAAAAAAGGTGTTCCTCGTTTGACTCATTATAGCCTTGAAAGTCTTGCAACACCGTTTATTATTGAAAATAGTGACTAGTATAAGTCAGCACATTGATGGTATGAGTGCAGATGTCATTTGTATGCTAGTCACATAAATTGAGTTTTTCTCTGACAAATCATAGTCTCTCTCTATTTGCATTTGTTTGCTATTAGTTGCAGATGAATTCTTCACATGTTTTTCTATCAATTAAACTTTCATAAGAATGATTTGTCTATTGCAAGTAGTACATGAACTTTGAATGGCACAGATGAAGTCGAACTGACTGAGAGATAAACTCTTCTTTATCTACCAAAATTCCTCCATAAGATTTGTCTGTTGATCAATCCTTCGTGTATATGATTTGTCTATTTAGAGATAATAGACTAACTTTGAATGGTGTTGATGAAGATCAGCTGATTGATTGACAAACAGTTCCCTTAATGTGAATAGACGAAGTAGGATATACTTCTTTTGTTCTTCATTGTCTGTTGGAGGTGACAAACGAAGTTCACTCAGTCTTGCACTAACAGACAAAATGTGATTTTCTTCTTTTGTTCCTTTTTATCTGTTGAAGTTGCCAAATGAAGCTTACTTCAACTTACTTGAATAGATGAAGTGTGGCATTTTTCTAGTATAAGTGACAGATGAAGTGTATTCTACTGTGTATTAGATAGAATCCTTGGCATGTTGCATTTGTCTGTCGTGAGTTGTAGATAATCTTACCTTTGTCTGTTGTAGCCCATTTTTGATCCAAGCATCACATTGTCTATTCTAGCTTCATCTATGCTCACTGTGCAACATCTTCATCATCTTCTACTTTGGTTAATCTTTGTTTGTTGTGATAGACGACCTTTTGATCTGATGACTAGGTGAAGATCTTCAATTGTTCTGCACAATTCAAGAAATATAAGGGGTTTTTTCTAGCAACTTCTTTATCTCTTTAATCTTGATCTATCTGCCTTCGCTCATCTGAAGTTACACTCCCTTCTATATTTATATTATCATTTTATCCTCAGACAAATCCAATTTTCTCACTTTTTATATTGTTGTTTGGGCAGCAATTTTTCTCTATCTTTGTTTGTTTGTCTGCCAAGCCATTGAGTTTCTTCTTCATCCTTGTATTTTATCTTGGGTGGACTTTGGTCAGATCAAGTATAAGTAATACAAATTTCTTGAACACAATTTAAGCTGTCTGATCATGGCTTCTTCTTTAACTTCTAATTTGGCATTTGTTTGTTGACATTTTCTCGTTAAGGTTGGTAGACAATGCAAACTCATTGTAGCATATCTCGAAGCTTTATTTTTCTCCCATGGTATTATTCGTGGAAGCTTCTTTTAGATATGGAAACTTTTCTTATTGCTTGCCTTCTACTTTCTTCTTCTTCTTCTTCCATGATTTTTATTAGTTTAGCTCCTTTAAAACGTTGGAGATTGTTGTGGCAGTTTGTTATAGATAATCATTATCCTGCACTTGAACTTTTCTGCACTTACTACGTTGTTAGCTTTCATATATATAATATCAGAACGTATTTTATCCTCATATGATTGTATCATTTTATAAAGAAAGTATAGTATACATTTCCATTAAATGCATATTATGAAAGCTTAAGTAATTATGGTGCATTGTTTTTATTTAGCAAGTTTATGTAGTAAAAGTTAATTAACATTTATTGTGTGCATACCATAAAGTGGAGAATGTATGCTTGTATAATTGATCATTCATAGTTATGTAATTGTGTTAATTATTGTTTATTAATTCATAACCATTTATATGATTGTTAGAGATTTAAGAATATAGGTTTCTAAATTTAATACAAGTTTTGTTATCATCAAAATCATATATAATATAATTCCAACAATTTGGATTGGCAAATATAATTTCCATGATCTCATTGCTTGATTTGCAATCTAAGTAGTTCAATTCTTCCATTATACTCATTTCAAATTCAGCCTACATGATCTTTGAGAAGTCTTGTCAGAGTTTTTCATCAGTAACTCCAAATATACTATCATCAACATAAATTTGAACTATCAATATATCATTGTTAATATTTTTGATAGACAAGATAGTATCAACCTTTCCTCTTTTGAATTTATGATCACTTTAGAATTTGCTCAACCTTTCATACCAAGGTCTTGGAGCTTGTCTCAAACCATATAACGCTTTGGTGAGCTTGTAGACATGATCTGGTTAATCATTATTCTCAAAACTAGGAGGTCGTTCTATATACACTTCTTCACTTAAATATCCATTTAGAAATGCACTCTTTACAACCACCTGAAATAACTTATAGGATACAAAAGTGAGTAGCATTCTAATAGCTTCTAATCTAGCTACAGGGGCATATGATTGTTCAAAGTCAATTCTTTCTTCTTGAGAGTACCCCTTAGCCACTAATCGTGCCTTATTTTTTACAACTAACCCACTCTCATCCAGTTTATTTCTGAATACCCATTTAGTTTCAATTACATCAGAATTTTTTGATTTTGGAACTAATTCCCATACTTTGTTCTTCTCAAACTAGTTAAGCTCTTCTTGCATTGCTATAATCCAATTTTTATCATTTAAAGCTTGATCAATGCTAGTTGGTTCAATTATAGAGATGAAAGCATAATGACCATAAACATTTTGTATAGACCTTCTTGTTTTGATAGCGTCGTAAACATTACCTGTGATTTGTTTTCTAGGATGAGCACTAATAAAATCTCAAATCAATAGGAGGTCGATAGGGAACATTACCTATTCTTACCTCTTCTTCATTTTCTAAACTCTGTATGTCTTTATAGTTTGTGTCATCCTCTTGATTCTTCAATTTGAGCTTCTTCATATTTGTTATAGCTTCATCTGCGTCACTATCACACTCCTTTCTCAGGGTTATATTTGCTTCATCAAATTTAACATGTATGGACTCTTCTAAAACCTGTATTTTCTTAATGTAAACTATAAATGCTCTACTATTGGAAGAGTAACCAAGAATGATAGCTTCATTGGTTTTTGGATCAAACTTTCCAAGGTTATCTTTCCTATTATTCAACACATAGCATGAATGAAAATATGAGATATTTAATTTCCTTCTTTTCTAATGCTCATTTGGGTTTTCTAAAGGAGAGAGTTGTATGATTGTTGTAACTCATCAAACCTTTTGCATTTGAAACACGTACTATTTAAGCATGAAGAGTCAGAACTATAGATATAGTAAGAGTTTACCTTTGTCTCTAGCTCCATTGTGCACTGCTCCTTAATGGTAATTTGATCTATTGATTCATTCTCTATCTAGGCCATGCAATATATTCTTGCAAGGTGTCCAGCTTCGTTGTCACCTTTCTCACTCAAGCTTGTCCCTGATGACTCTTCATCATTTTTGTACATTCGTTTGTCTTGGTTTCTTAAGACTTTTTGAAGTATTTTTTTCCTTTTGTCATCCTTCTCATTCATATTTACTTTTTCTTCATTAGGATACTCAGGAGACATATGTCTGATCCCTGCACATTTATAGCATGTAGGGAGATCCTTCTTTCTTTTAGTTATTTTCTTCTGTTATCTTGGTTGTCTTTTGAGGTATTGCCTCTACTAATTCTTGCAAACTTTCTAAAATTTCTAAGCAACATGGCCATATCATCTTCAGATTATAATGCCGAATCACTACTACTTTCTTTGGTCGCTTTTAGAGAAATACTTTTCTTTGGCTTTGTTGGCTCTTCCCTTTTACTTTTGATCAGCTCGTGTGACATCAATGAGCTGATAAGACAGTCCACTAGAAGAGTGTGCAGGTTCTTGTCTTCCTCTATTGGTGTGCTCTTCTAGTTCCATGAATCTGGTAGTGCTATTAGTATCTTTATCACTTGTTCAAAGTTTGTGACTTCTTTTTTCAAACCTTTCAAAGCATTAGTAACTTTAGAAAAATGAGCATACATTTCTAATATACTTTTTCCTTCCTTCATTCTAAAGTTTCTAATTCTTCTATCAACATATTTCTTCTAGCTTCCTTTACTTCTGAGGATCCTTCATATATAGACACTAATTTATCCTAGATACCTTTCGCAGTAGTGCAAGAGGATACTCTATCAAACTCAGATGAGGATAGTCCACAAAATAAAGAGTTCATAGCCTTTGCATTATTTTGTACTAAGGTGGATTCCTTTTTGATCCATGCATCTACTTCAGTAATGAGAATAGTGATTCCAACTTTAATAGACTTCCAAGACTCCATATCATTGGCAATAATGAATTGCTTCTTCCTCAGCTTCCAATAAGCGAAGTTAGTTCCATCAAATAGAGGTGGCCACGTAGATGATTGCCCCTTGAAGAATATTTGTAATGAGGATGATGGGTTTGCCATTGGATCTCTACAAGTGTTTATCTAGACTACTTTGATACCACTTGTTGGTGAAGGTTTAGCAAAAACCTAAGAGAGGATGGGTGAATTAGGTTCTTTAAAAAATTATTGCTCAACCCCTTTAGGATTAATCATCCCTCTAGCAATCAATCACTCAATCAACAACTGCAAAAATGAATAAGACACAATGATTTTTATAATGGTTTGAGTAAACACTCTACTCTACTCTTTGAAGAATGCTTTTCTCTTAGTGTCTTAGATTCAATGATTCCTAATGGCAGAAATACAATAGTGCTCCCAACACTCTTCAAGATTCCAACTCTAGAGGGTGTGGATAAATAGCTCTTGTCTGCACTCTGACAGTCACAACTCTTCTTGAGTCTAGTCTCAACCACTAGCTCAAGGAATTTA
>JAYJMB010051013.1:3046-14507 GCA_036873735.1 Pouteria campechiana
AGAGAGAGAGAGAGAGAGAGAGACCTTGTGAGGAGCAACTCCAATAATCAAGGATTGAGAGGTGGCAATGGTGGTTTCTACTGAGAAAGAGAAATCGAGAAAAATCTTACATTTGCTAAAAGAAAAGATCCACAGTTAGAGGAAACAAAGAAAGATCCAAAATTTTGAATTAATATTTTCCATCAATTTTTGTCCACTTCCAATTAGCTCAAATGTCAAACACATTACTTACATGCAAGTTAATCAAAAAGAGGAAGAAAGTAAAGAAGGCATTTGGTTTGAGAGAAAAAAATGGCAAAAGATCCCTTATGGAAAAAAAAACTAAAAGTTACTTTTAATATTACAATAGAATATATAGAAAAAGGATATAATAGAAAGTATATTAGGTGATAATGTTGCAAAAAAGGCTTTTTAATATACAAGCAAGTGATGATGATTGATAAGCTCATAATATATCATATTTTCATCTTCTTTTAATGTATTTTGGGTGGTTTACATTAATGTTTAAGAGAATATTATACTTAACAAAGTTGTTGCTATTTCAAATATTGAAAGTTGTTAGAAAAGAGTAAATTTGGAGCAATGTGACATTCATAAGTATGTCGGTTTCTGAATAACTTTTGAAGCTTGAAATGATGATCTTCTACAAGTAGCACAACGGTTAGAATTATGTCTAGAGAGCCTCTGACATGGTCAAAATTAATGTTCTTGGAAGTGTTTTTGACAAGATTCTAATGCTTGTAAAAATGGCTTCTGATGAGATGTTGAGGAGGATTTGAAGTTCTTAGAAATACAATAGAGATGGTTCCGATGTTCATAGAAGAAGTTCTGGTGATTATTAAATTGATTTTGCATGTGTTTCTGGAGACCTCAAAAGTGAAACTAAGTGGTTTCTGAAGGCTCAGAAATACTCAGAAGTGCCACAGACAAAATTCTGAGATAGTTGTTGAAGTTCTTAGAAGTGCGGAAAATATTTATAAAAAAAGTTGTTGAACGATTCTGAGGTTGCAAAAGTACATTAGAAGAGTTTCAAAGCAAGATTCTGAGGCTTGCAAATAAGTGTTAAATAAGTTTTAACATCCTCAAAAGTGTAAGATGATTGATTCCTGACATTCTTGGAAGTCCAACAGAGGTTTTCGGAAATCTAACAGAGAACTTTTGAACAATGTTGCATTGCTTCTAAGTAGTGCCACAATGTTCTGCTTCACTTCTGTGTTACGTGATAGAATTCTGAATTGCTTCTATGTAACATGATGGAGTTTCTACGTTGCTTCTGTGTGGCTGAAGTTTCTTCCAGGAATGCTTCTGTCATATGGATACTTCTTCTGTTTTACTTTTGATGATCGATATTGCTTCTGAAGAAGTTCTGAAATGCGTCTGGTCTGGTTCTGAGTTACATTTGAAGTTCAACAGAACTCCTATGTTAATAACTTTAGAAGTTCTATGTAAGCCAAAGTGTCTTCTGGATTGATTCTGTGTAGCATAACAGTGCTTATGCGCTGCTTCTATTTGATGGGACAATGTTTTTGCATTACTTTTGTGCAGAATAGAAGTTCAATAGAATAGAACTTCTGTGTATATGACTTCAAAGTTTTGAGGAAAATATGCAGAAGTTAAACAAAAAACAGAAGTTTTGGGGCAAACAAGCCCATGAGACAGAAGTTCTGAGGAAGTATCATGGAACTTTTGTAATAAGTAAAAATATTTCTGAGTTACTTCTGACATGTAGAGTTTTCTTCTGGCATAATTTTGCGTGCCTTGATGTTACTCAAAAGTGTTCAAAAGTGCAACAGAGGTAACTCAAAGATAATTTTGATGGTTTGCAAAAGAAGTGTAAATGAGTTTTGAGGTGCTCAAAAATGCAACAAAGGTTTCTAAAAGGGTTTTGAGAAGCTTCTAATGTTTTTTAAAGGGTGACATGAAATGTTTTTGATGACAGTAGAAGTGCACAAAAATTCTCAAAAGTGCAACTGAATTTTCGAAAGGTTCTATATTAGCTCAAAAGTATGACAAAATTTCTAACCAAGTGAAGTATTAGCCGCAGAAGTACTAAAGTTTGATAGAAGTTTCTAACGCTCGATCTACAAAAGTTTTGAAGCTTTGCAAGAACTTTTAAGCAGTGAAATTTTAAACTTTAGAATTTCTGAAGTAGATTAATGAGGATGAAAACTTCTAAATCTTAGAAGGATTTTGCAGCAACAATTTTTAGAAGAAAAGTTGAAGATTTTAGAGTGTTTAAGAAGAATTAAAATTGCAAGTGAAGTAACTAGAGTGTGGCACTTGTTGATTTTAGAAGTTTCAGTTTATTTGCGCAAGTTGATATTATTCATGGAAGCTGATTTTTAGGTGTATGTGAAAATCCATAAAAGCGCAACAAACTAGTTACTTTTAGAACTTATATTTTTATGCACTGCAATACGTTTGAAGTCATATTTATGTGGAAAATATGAGTTATTATTGGAAAAGGATTTGTGCGCGTATTGCAAAATTCTATTATAACCTTGTTGTTTGGGTTATTTAAAGGTATCTAGGGACGAAGTTAAGGACATACTAAGCAGGATATGAGAAACTCTCCAAGGAAGCAAGCAAAGGATTTCAAGTTCTGCAGTCATGGATATTTCAGAGAGTTTTATTTCTATTCTCATTATGAACTAAATTCCTTTTTCTGGGGCAATGATGTAATCCTCTTTGATATTCATTGTTAACAGAGATTTTTGATTTATTAATTCAATATCATCTTATTTCATTTATTGTGCATAATGCAATCTTGTAATTTATTAATTGTCTGACCACCAATTATGTGGATTAGCTTAATTATCTTTGAGTACATGGTTAAGGTAGATGTTATATGCTAAATCATGTACTGTGCTCTTTTGAATGAATGAGTAGATGGTTAAGACAGATGTCATATGCTAAACTATTCTTCTTAGTTCATTAAAGTTCTTCTGATTTTCATGAGTTTTTAATCTCAATTACACTACATGCCATAAGTAATTGGAATAGGAGAAAATACTTGATTTAAACTTGGACGCCTAATGGTAATAATCATATAGATGATAGAACAAACCCAAGATGCTGAATTAATACCAACATCTCAACAACATTGAATATCATTGAGTGGTGAAGTCGGATCCCCAGACTCTTACAACCTAAATACTATTTTATATTACTCAAGTCATTGTTTTCTATTTATCTTACATTGCACTTTTAATTACTTACTCTCTAAATTATCTTTCAGATTTAGGATAACTTAATTTTAGTAACTAAACATAATTGAATTAGTTTGACAATTCTCTATGAGATCGACCCTTGCTAAGCATGCTATACTTCTATATACTCGTGCACTTGCAAAGAATTTTAATTTCATCAATGATGAAAAAAATATAAATTTATTAGGGTTATTAAATATAGTTACATCTAAAAAAAGGGTTATTACATCCTTTATTATTCCAAATTGCATTAACCAAACAAATCTTAAAATGATAGCAAATCATAAAAATAATAATAATGATGTAACAAATACCTATAAGAGAATAAAGATTGTTTTTTCTCAAATCAAATGACTAGTTGCAAAAATGCATGCATGGAGTGCAGAAATGGCATCACATAGGTTTAATTTGGGCCTTATTTTCATGCTTCATAGCTATTTGGGTTGCAATTCAGGTCGATTCAATTTGATTCTTGAGCGAATCTATCCTAATTCTATTTATAAAACTTCTACCTTACCCTGTATTTAGGTGGTTCAGTTTGAGGTCAACCCTACCCTACTTTTTCTAAGATAGGGCCAACTCAATTTTAGGTCAAAATTGATACTTTCAAAGTTTAATTTAATCAAACTATCAACTAATTGTATAGTCCTAGCTATATGTAATCTAAGCATGAACCAAAACATTCTTTTGAAGTAAAGAAAACAAAAATAAAAATAAATCAGAATTTATGAATCATCTTTGTCCAAACTCATTAACAAGAAATATGAAAATTTGAACTTCATCCTTTTGCTTGCTTACCTCACATCCACAAGACATCCTAATTATATTTGATTCTTGCATCCATCATAAGTACAAAATTAGAAATAATTAGTAATTTATTAAAATATGAGAGTAGAGAAAAATATTTTATTACATGAATAGATTCCTACACTACCTTAGAATTCTGTTGCTTATTGGCACTTTAAAATAATTATCTCATGTCCTTTTGATAGAGATTTAAACTCACAATTCTTTACCATCAGTCATCTATTTTCTTTATGATCCTAAACAATACTGACATAGATGCATGAAATAAAATGAATTTTAATGTTCTATATGCAATATGCAAACTAATGTAATAGAACCCATTGAGTAATCTTTAAACTTTAAAGCAAAAATGTGCGTATTATGTAATAGTGTAAAATATACATACAACTATGAAAATATTTAAATTATGTTAGGTTATGAAGTTTTTTAGTATTTTTTGAATAATTCACATGGGTCAGTTTGGTTTGGGTACCCAGTACCTTTAACGGAACCTATACTAAAAATGAATGTGGGTTAAGAAGGTGGAAGGAAACCTATCATATGGGTCAAAAAGGTGGAACCAAACTTGCAAAAAAAGATGTCAAATTTGGTTTGGTTCACTGGTACCTTACAAAGGTTCCACCCCTAATAGTTAGTTGGGCATAATACTGAGTCGGAAGTTACGTTGTGGTTGATGGATTCACTAGGGGAGGAAATGGCATTGTGAAGTGGAGTGTTCCTGATCCATCATGGGTCTTCTCACCAAATGACCGGTGATGGAGGTGTGTGGCTAGTTTCATAATAAGTTTGTTATTTGGGGTAAATTTGCCATTTGGCCGGGGGGGGCGCAGAGGGAAGGCCAAGGAGCTAATCTTAGGGGGAGGTTTTTATTTGGCGTAGTCCGCTTTATCTTGAAGTCTACTTTCCCTAGTATGTGGTCACACATGTGAAGCAAAGATGGCATGGATTTTAGGTGTTTTGAAAAATTTTAAATGGATTAGCTAATGGCATAGGTAAATTTATAATTTATATTAAATAATGTGAATATGTTTGCTATTTCTCAAAAATCTTAGATATCTTTGCAATATTGATAAAATATTATGAGTATATTTATAAGTAATGCCATAATTTTTATGACAAAGATTCATGACATCCTCTTACCAAGCCCCTTGAATTGATGAAAATTAGACTATCATGAAGTATCAACTCCAATTCTTTAGGGTATATTTGGAAATAAGGATAAGAGGTGAGAGAGAGAGAGAGAGAGAATAGAAAAGTGCGGCAAAAGTGAGAAAATTGACATAATGTAACAAGGAATAATGATTAGAAATAAATATAAAATAAATACCTTTTGTATGAAAAGATGATAAATAATGATTAAACGCATTAGTAATAATAAGAAAAAATAGAATTGTTAAGTAGTTAAGATATCAAATTATATAAAATTTATGAAAAAGGTACTAACACATTCTTAGGGTCCATTTGGGAATTGTGAAAAGAGACAGGGGAAAAAAAGTGTGAAAAAGTAAAAAAAGAAAAAAAAGATGAAATAATGTGATAAGGGATAATAATAAGGAATAAAGTGAATAAAGATAAAATAAATAAGTTTTTTTTATAAAAAGAAAAAAATAATGATTAAAAATATATAGTAATTAAAAAAACATAGTATTGTTAGTTAATTAAGATGCCAAATCACATCAAAAGATGTGAAAAAAGATAGAAATGCTGTCAACTCAACTAGATTTTTGCTGTGGATGAGGCTGATGACAACCTGCCTTCAATACCCATATATGTTCTGAGCAGCTGTTTTAAGGGCCTCATGCAAAACTAGCAGCTTGTCCTGTTTAGCAGACTGCAACTGCCAGTTGAGTGCATGGTTTTATTCTACTAAATAGCCAGGCGGCCATATGGGCTTAGATATGTATGTGAGACCCAGCCACAAATCCTTGGACTCTTCACTATTCATATTTCAAAAATAAAACCTAATTTTGGGCCTTATTTTTGGTCATGTGATGATCCAGCTCGGGTGCTCTTTCACCTTCCATGTTAAGCCCATTCAACTATGATATTTGAAATATAAGTTAATTCATTATTAAAAAAATACAATTCAAATATTCAAGCGAACCACATCAAAAAAAAAATTCATAAAATTTTTCAATATTATTTGAATTCATTTTGGGACTCTTTGACTAGTAATGTTTCAAACAAAATCTCATTTTGGGTCTTATTTTTTGGTCATGTGGTCATCCAACTCAGGTGCTGATTCACACCACAAACAAGGCAAAACAAAGAGGGACAAGTTCATGCCACAACCTGGACTTGAAATTATTGCTCTTTTTGCTAATACACTGAGATAAAAGATATTGCAAAAATAATGACAGTGGGAAGAGAGAGATGCCAAATTGAGGGAGCCAAAAATGATAGTTAAGAAATGGCTTCTAAATTAAGCAAGGGAAAATTAGTCTAATAGTTGAAGTATTTTTAATTAGCAAAACTTAGTTTTAAATTGAGATTAGATTTACAAGCTAAATACCCCAACTTAAATCAGTAGCTTTATGAGTCACTTAAACGCTGGTAACAAAATAGACCCTTAAAATTATGCTACAAAATTGAAAAGTTTTGGGATAATATCGAGTTTTGAGCTAATACGATATTATTTACTTATTTTACAATCGGCTGGGGTCAATGTTAGTAATTATTAACTGTGAAATCCGTAGTTTCGTGGTAGCGAAAGGAGATAGTTAGTCTATCACCGGGGTTACAATCATTTCTGTGCATTGCAAGGGTAAATTGGGGCCACCGTCCATGTCAAGCTCATCTAACTATAATATTTTAAATATAAATTAATTTGTTATTTAAAAATATTATACAATTCAGACACTCGAGTGGACCATCTCATAGAGAGCCATGAAGATTAAAAATTGTTGAATTTATTTCCGGACCATAAATGATGTATATATCGTTATATCGGCCATGTTAATCATTAAATATACGTTTTTTGACTAGTAAATAAATATTGAAGTTTTTGCACCTGTAAAAGTAGACCATACTATGATTTTGTCAGTAGATATTCAAAGTTTTTTTGGGTGCAGTCGCATATCCTAATTTCCCATTTGGATATTCTCTTAGCTTCAATGAAAATAAAATCATATTACAATTTTTTTCCAGTGCAACGAACACATGCTATAATATCTTCTTGATTAATTGGTGGATTTTTTATAGTCAAAGGAAGATTTTTCAAACCCAAATTTGGCAATGCGACTTAAGGCAATTCAGGATGATTTTCTTGTTGAGGAAGTTCATCAGGGCATGCTTGTGATCGTATACAGACGATTGAATTTCTTCGCCTAATTTCGTCCGTATACGGAACGCTTTTACCGTGCACGGAAGTTCCCATTTCGTTTCACATGCCGTGTGCAGCCATTGGATACAAAACCGGCCTAGAGGTCATAAAGTTTGTTTTGAATCTCTCTCTCTCTCTCACATAATATGATGTTTATTTATTTACTTTTATTGTTACTTGTATTTTCAATTATTGACCATATTTTTTATTAAAATGTATATATTTTGACTTTATTTTCTTTATTAATTGTAGTACCCTATTTCCTTGGCATCATTTTATATTTTGTTACTCTTCTGTTAATATTTTCTATCTTTTACTACTATCCCAACACACAATTTAGGTGGATCATATTTGCTAATTAAAAGATCATATTTTGGTGATTTTTGGTAGATGATATATATATATATGAGTAAATTTTTGAAGTTGTCTCATATTTGAATGCCAATTTAGTATAAATGTAGTTTTTAAATGCAATTTAGGCTTCGTTTGAGAATTTTGAAAAAGGAATGGAAAATAAAGAGGTAAAAAGATGAAATAATATTACAAAATATGATATAATGATTAAAAATAAGGTAAGTAAAAGAAAATGGATAGGCTATTCTATGAGAAAGATAGAAAGTAATGACTGAAAGTATAAATATCAATAAGGAAAAGTTAAAATAGTATTGGGATAGGTAAAATATTATATCAACTGAAAGATGAAAAAAATAAGAAAAAGATGGAGAAAACCTTTCCCCATAGCCAGCACTAAGCAATTTAGGGAGTAAATTCACTGTTAGGAAAAAATGAAGACACCACAAGCATGGTATTTTATTCCATTTTTAATTATCTTTAACAAGAGGATGGATTTATGGGTATATTAAGACACATTCCGAATTCTTCCACCTATCTCACTTGTGACATCCATGCCATGGCCCCGATAGCAAGAAGATACATAAATCAAAAGGGCCATGATAATCTAACACTTAAAAAGGGATACTAGAACAAAGGATTTATGCTGTCGAAGTTTTGATGGGTCTGTTGTTCAATGTTGGTATTGGCTCCATTACAGTTTCTACTATAATGTTGTTTCAATATATACCTTATTCTTCACATTTATGAAACTTCTTAATTAGTCTGAGGGTTTTCATTTCATCGTAGTAAATATGCAGTTTTCAGTGCAAGGGTTTTGATTTGGTTCTTCATTAGGTGAGTGCCAATGTAAGCTCATTCCTATATGAGATCCAACCCAAAGTGCGTAGATGCAGGGCTTGGGCCAATGCTGTTTGAATAAGAAAATGATCCAACTCAAGCACTTCCTCTAACCAACAAAGTTGAAAGAAAAATAAAGTGGGTGATCTCCTTACACTTTCATAAATTACCAATTTCAATGCCCACTGCAATAACTTGAAATCGTGGTTTTGATGAGGGTGCTATTGATGGTGCCTTAACATGAACTTAATGTCTCATGCACCTGCTTTCTGTTCTTGTGTTGAGCCCAAGAATGGGGAAGCAAACATGGGGTTTGGTTGCTCAAGCTCAGATCTATCTTTCAGCGAGGCAAACCCCCTCCCGATAATAAGCTGCCGGTAACAAATCCCCCCTTCCCTTTTGATTAAAAAAACAAAGGAAAACGAAAAAACTTAATTCGTATGCTTGGTCCATCTTATCGTCCTCATAAGAAACTGCCGGTGTTAAAAGAAAAATACATCTTCAGATCAAGGAAAGCCGAATCAGTTGGAGTGCTTGCCATTTGCAAGTTAGACATTTATGAAGAACCAAAAAGAAAAGAAATAACGCATTGGGGTTATTTGGTTTTTGGAAGGAAATAAAAAGAAAAGTATAAGACAATATCAATCATAAAGTCAATGAAGTTAGAACAGCTAAAAAGAAATGATAAAAAAATATAAGTAATAACCAGACAAAGTATAGATTATTGTAGTAATTATATCTCAAATGCGTTTAACAATTTCTTTTCTGCCGAATACTTTGAACGATCTTAACGATCCACATTGATTTTAATCTTACAAGAATTATAATTTATGTAAATAATAGAGGTAAATGTGTTTAACAAGAAATCAGTAAATGATATGCATAGACTTTAGAGTCAATGTATAACTAACTATAAGAGTTTCGTGGCTGTAAAGGCAAGTATTAAAAGCGTGTCCCGTCTCATTTGTATCTATGAATATTATATGTTTGTTTTTGTTTCCTCATATATATATATATGTATATATGTATATATGTATGTATGTATGTATGTATGTATATGTATGGGTGGAAGATTTCATATTATTAGTTTATATTTTTAAAGTTGGATCATATATTTCTGATGTAATTTTTGGCTTAAAATTCATGATCTTGACACCATGACATGATATGGGGAAATTCAGTTTGATTATCTCATCGGAAGCATGAAATTCTTGAGGAGTTGTTGAGGTCTATGCATATCATCCAAGGCAGTAGTCTAGAGTAATGACATTCTTCACCTAATTCTGTACGTATACGGAATGAATTTTGTGTGCAGGTAACCTGCCATTACCATGTGGCTACGTAGGCTGCTTTGACTGTAACCATCGTTCAGTGGCAAGAAATCCAGAGTCAGTCGGCCACCGCCAACGTCACACGTTCCTACTGCCCAGGACGATACAAACTGGTCGGAACAAAGACTAGCTTCCCTGGAGGAGGAATGCTGACTTCAATATTGCATATTGCATGATCAAACACGTAACACCCAACTCCCACAACCAGCTTTCTGAAATTTTTGTTTTGATTTGGAGTAAAAACTGCTTTTTAAACCTTATCAGAAGAAAGTGTTATGCAACTTGAATCAAAGATATTTGAAAGGGACTTTTAGGGCTTGAAAACATCATCTAGGATATTTTAAAGGACCAAATTTTTTTAAATTTTTTTTAATCTATCCTTGATTTGGGTCATATGAAAAAGTTATAATACATTTAAGATTTGTTTGGGTTAGGGGAATAGGGAGAGGGATTTTTTTTTCTTTTTTATCTCCTATCTATTTACATGGCATTAACTTGCTTTGATTAATTATTCTAATCTTTTTTACTCATTATTTTATTTTTTTAATGAAATTTTTTTTTTCAGTTACTATTCTTTCTATATCATTTCTATTATAATTGGTATCATCTTCTCCAATTGCCTGGGTAGTTTTTTTCCATCAAAATAACCAAGTTTTATCCTTTCAATGAAAATTTAATTTTTTTCATTTACTATTCTTTTTATATCATTTCTATTTTAATTGGTGTCATCTTCTCCAATTGCCTGGGTAGTTTTTTTCAATCAAAATAAACAAATTTTGCTTCATCAATTTGGAAGGAGGAGATTTTCATATTGCCCCTTTAAGTTTGACAAAATTTTATATGAGCCTCTATAAGTTTAAATATTTCAAATTTCTCCCATAAGTTTAACAAAATTTTTATATTCATCCCTTTCCATTACAAATGTCATTATCTGATTTAAAAATTTTACAAACATTTTACAAACTTATTGGGATCAATGTAAAAATTTTTCAAACTTATAGGCATAAATTTAAAAATTTGAAATTTAAATAGAGTAAATTAATTTTAAATAATGAAAAATATATTTCAAATAATATTAAATAACTTTAAATTATTCCTAATATATTTTACTATATTTATTAGAATCAAGATAGGTTAGAGTATCTTTATGATTTGATTGATTGAGAGTTTTTATACATTAATTAATATTATATCTTGTTGGTTTTGGTCCATATTAGGATTAACCCTAGCTAGTAACTAACATGAGAATTACTATTATTATTATTTTTAAAATTTTTTCAAGTTTTGTATAGTTTAAGTGCCAATTTAGCATAAATTTTTATTTATTTTTAAAACTTAAGATGTAAATTCACTTTGTGTCAAGCTTGAGTGCCAATTTACTATAAATTTTTATGTATTTTCAAAATTTACAATGTAAAATCACTATAAGACAACTATAAATTCTTTCTCCACTATCATAATCAACTTCCACACACACAATTGTACTAGAAATTTTTTAAAATTAATTATAGAACCAATTCAAACGAGAGATGTAGAGAGAGATACTAGAAATTTCTTTGAATTAATTATAAAACCAATTGGGAGAGAGAGAGAGAGAGAGA
>JAYJMB010051013.1:17820-29167 GCA_036873735.1 Pouteria campechiana
GTTTATATCTCATAAATATATGACCTATTTAAAATACTAATTAATTATAATAAATATGCTTAAAAAATAATTTTTTAAAAAAATATGCTACAGGTTGCATCTTTTAACCCAACCTAACTCTATATGTCAAAAATACTGTCTCAACCCTACCTTAAAATTGAGGTGAAGACTATTTGGGTTTGGGTTTAGTCTAACCAATGTTCCCTCCTTCCCAACTTAACAAGTTGAAAGGACTTGAAATATTAGCCGTGATTAGATGATAGAGAAGATCTTCCCATGAGCAACCTGGGATTGTTAGTGGCTGTTCAAATGCGAAATTCTAGAAATATTAAGTATTTTTTTCATATCCAAATTTTTAAGAATAAATTTGCATTAAAAATTATTTTCAGTAATATATGTTATCTGAATGTGTCGTTTTGATGTTGCCGTTGCTTTTACTAATCTTTAAAAGTTAAATTACATGTGTTAGTTCGCATGGAAAAAATTCACTCAGCAGATTACTAAAGCAAACAAATTTAAAAATAAAGTAATAAAATAAAAAATAAAAAAGGAAAAATAAGCCAAAAAACATTTCATGCTCAGGTGATGGGATGAAAATCAAGGCAAATGCATATGTTTTTTGCTTGTCAAACCTGAATTTACTTCGAAATTGGCATTTAAGTTATCTTATACTACTAAATAATAGGCAGCTTGCTAGTGTCCGAGAGAGTTTTGATTCTCTCCAAACTTCTTTTTGGAACTTTTCTAGCACCGAATATAATAGCTCCATTACAAGCATAATTATCAAAAGACATTTTCCACATTACACAGCAGGAGGAATAATATGCCAATTCACGATCAAAGTAGAGAATAAAAAGCGCAACAAGTCAAGTTCAGACATTCTTAATTATGAGCAAGACTTGAGATGCTGTGTATGCAGTGTTTGAAGTGCATAAAGCGACCAAGGAATGACAAAATATTAACCTGTTTGTAAGAGAATTATTGAAAAAAGAAGATGGGTGCTCTTTTTGGATTGTTTCACTGTGGCACACCTCATTATTCCCAATAAATCGATCTTAAAATCCCAGTCATGATATGATATGATATGTTTGACCTTGAGAGAAGAGTGTGGGAAACTCATTGGCTATGAGTTCTGTTGAAGGTAGCTTAGAAGTTTAAGATACTTCTAATGAAACCAATTGAAATTGAATTAAGTAAAATAAACGTGATTAGTTGGCATCCTCCATATTAGTCGAATTGTTAAACAGGCATCATGTAACCATGGCGGCCTTGAATTGTTAAGAAAGCTTGAGAAACAGCCAATAGACATCCCAACATCTTTGTAGAATAAAGAAAGAAAAGAAATATAGCTTTGCAATTAACCTAAGCATTTTCAGTGCGTAAGGCTTACACCAACTGAACAAACGACAATCATTCCACTATACAATATGTTATGTACATCTAATTATTCTGTGACAAGCTGCAATCCTGGCAAGCAATTTTAATGGAAACCTGGTCAAAAGCTCCCCACCCCAACATCTCAAAAACTCCACTGATCAAGGACTGGGATTCACTTGCGTCGTTCTGGGGTCCACTTGGGGCATGCAGGACTGAAATGAGCAGACACCACTCTCGAATCAAGAAGCTCCACAATAGGTGTGAAATTCACACATCTTGGAACTTTGTACTGGTTGATCGATGCTCCTCTCGAGATGGCGTAGTCCATGAGCTCCTCAAACGTGCCGTTTGTCACCACCCTAATCTCCAGTGGCCCAATTGAGTTGTCTGCAACTCGGCCTTGTCGATACACTGAGTTCAAACACTCTTCCATGGCTAAGCAGCACTGGTTCAAAACCCCGCCACTCGGTCCTTTGGTGGGGTCTTTCACCAGCAATTCCCAGTAGATAACGTAGTGCCCTGGGATGGTCTTCGTGTCTGCATTGCTGGTGTACTCAACTACGCTTGCGTCGAACTCGCGGAGGAGATTGGAGGCATTCTCCACCGCCCTCTGCAGCTCCGACTCGTCGGTCTTGTCGGAGTCGATGCTGAGGAGGACGTTCTTGCGGCGGATGAACTTAAACTGGGGGGCTGAGTTGTGGAATCCCGTGACTCGGAGGATGTCGCCGACTCGGTAGCGGTAGAGCCCAGCGTAGGTTGTGATGACTAGCTCGTACTCCTTCCCAACTTCGACATCGGCGAGATCGACGAGTGGGGGAGGTGGGTTTGGCATCACGCAGGTGGATGATTCGAGGGGGAGGAATTCGAAGTAGCCCATGTTGGGCATGATGGTGTAGGAGACCTCCGAGGGTTTGGACATGGGGTTGAGGTTGAGGCCGAAATAGCACTCGGAAGAGGCGTACATGGTGCAAGCCATGGGCAGCCCGCCGCTGTAGTATTCAAGAGTGGGGATGTACTGAGCCATGGCGCCAGTCACAATGACATCCAAATACTTGGTGTTGGGCCAGATTCTCTTGATGATTCCACCCAAATTCCCGCCCGAGCACTCATCGATGATGAGCTGGGCGAGCTCCAGATTCGGCTGCAGGAGTTCCTTCACCGCTTTTCTAATAGAAGAGTCTGTGATCTTGTGGTTGAGAGTCCCAGTTGCGGTATCGTGGGCTAGCTCCTTCCAGTGGAGCTGGAGGAATCGGATGGCTCGGAGAAGGCCGGAGGCGAAGACGGCACCGACTCGAAAGACTTCGAGCCTTTGGTAGAGTCCACATAGCATTTGTGTGTACATGCTCTGGAAAGAGTCGGCACAGAGAATAGTCTCGTTTGGGCTGGTGTAGACGTTGTAAGGGTCGTATGGCCTGGTCTTGAAGTGGTCGCTCTTGTAGTAGCTGGTCAGCACCGGACGTGCCGGCAGCCCTCCTGGGGTCTTCGTCTCCGACTTCACGAACAAAAAGTATAAACCCTTTCCCTTGTCGAGGCCAAGCACATACCTGCAACGAAGCATAGAAACACCAAAAAATCAGACAGCCTCCAGAAAAGATGTAATATTCGATTCACCCAAAAGAAGACGTTTCACTTACAGATTCATAACAGGCGTGAGAAGGCTGTACAGAAGTTGCCGACGGTCGAGCTCTTCCTTGATCGTCGGCATCAGCTTCCTCTCACCCGCCGACGTTCCGGAGCTGCACGATGCAAACGACGCACACAGTCAACTCACAGCCGATTCCAACACAAAACCCAAATACCCAACTACCCGAATTCAAGAAACTATCTCACCTTGTGAGGAACTCTGATATGGGGTGGGAAGACAGGATGGGAGAGCGGTCACCGTTGGCAATGCGCTGGATGTCCGGCTGCAGGTCTTCGTAGGTGACGACGGGGATCTTTGATTTGAAGGCCTCGCGATCAGTCGCGCCGCCCAGGTTATGCCGTCGAAGGTATTCGGTCTCTGCATTTTGGGTGAGAATTTCGGCCAGCACTCTTTCTTGCACTCTGCCGGCGTTTTGGGTCATCTCCTCGATGAATTCAAGAGCCTTTGCATCCTTCTCGCAGGCTGCCGGTCCGAGAGAGGATGGCAGAGTAGATCCCACGGCCATGAGAGAGAGAGAGAGAGAGAGAGAGAGAGAGAGAGAGAGAGAGAGAGAGAGAGAGAGAGAGAGATGTTTTGAGGTTGGAATGCCGAGAGAGGGAAGGAAGGCGTCTTATAGAGGCGAAGAAGACTGCTAGAACTTTGAAAATACCACGTCATTCTCCACGTCATCTGTGGGAACCACATTGGCTAGGTTGCACTCGCGCGTGGAACGTCAACCTGGGGAAATTGTGGCCGCCGGACATGTCCCTTGAAGGGGAGACAGGTGGGGCCGGATGACTTCATCGTGCCGGGGCAGGCGACAGTGGGCCCACAGGTGCCGGCCAGGTCAGCTTGGGATTTCGCAGGGCTTTGTCCGATCCCGCCCGTCAGCCTTCCACTTGGTGGCATCTGATGCGCCCGTTGGTCCCGGACAGCGATATGCCGCCTGCGTCTTCTGCATGTGAGACACAGGCGCTGAGCCTGAGAAGGGCATTTGGTGTGCCCCCGGAGCATTTTGAACATGGGAAACTGCCACGCATTTTCTCTTTTATTTTGGCTATAATAAATAGATCCGAACAGTTAATCGTGTTTGAATTATCATATAATTATGATATTATAAAAATTACATCCTAATTAACTTTCTTCACTAATTTCTAGAAAATGATGGTTAGCCGTTAATCTGACAAGGAGGTGATGAATCTTATTACTTTGGAATGTCTTTGATTCTTAAGACTAGTGTCTCTGGATACTAAGAAAATACATGAAAACGATATGATAGAATAAGAGGTAATAGTAAAGATTAAGTGTGTATTTGTATGCATTAGGAAGAGCACTTTATTTTACTCCTTTTTAAATTAATATAACACTTTAACTACCATTAATAACTCTATTCTTTTATAATTACTTATATTTTAATCATTTAATTTGTACTAAAAGTTTTATTTTATTGACATCATGCTATATTATACTTTTTTAATACACTCTTTTTCAAATATATAAATATATAAGACCCTAATTGAATAAGGAAAAAATACACTTTTTAATGAAAAGATAAGATGTAACTATTAGAAAAGATAATACTAAAAAGGTAAAATTATTGAGGTGGTTAAATGTTACATTTATTAAAAGAGGTGAGAAAAGAGAAAAAGAAATTACTTTTTCTTTTTTTTTGTTGTTACTAAACGCACATAGAGCCATGAATGGCTGCTCTTATTTCAAACACGTGATTGGAAATTACAAATAATTAGTATACAATTCTTGTCCAACTGGTTTACCTTACTGTCATTTAATACTCCACTTGATGGGAATGATCTGGGCAGTCCCCATCTTCCATTCAGCAGATTATGTGACAAATGAATAGAACATCTGAATAATGCTTGATTCATGCCTGCTACAAGTGATGATCCATGCATGGTAGAATTTCAATAGCCCTTGATACTCACAATTAGGTGACCCACTCCACCACCTTAAAACATGATCCACATGGGAGTCCTCCCCAATGATCATATTACTCACGCTGTGTGGTGATCATGAGCTGTCTCTTGCATGGATCATGGTCTTAATTCTCCCAAGTTGTGTGTTGTTGAAAGGGGGGGAATCATCAAGAGTACAATTTTATGGTGGTCATTTGGGCCATTATATATTTCTTCCACTGTTGTATTACCCAGAGTGACTGCCAAACGATTTTCCATATTACCCAGAGTGACTCCCAAAGTATTTTCCAAGACATGAGATAAACAATGGTGAAGTCACAACATATAATCATTCCATACTCACTTTCAATGTGTCATGGTGTGTTTCTTTTTGCTTTTATTTTGTGAGGATAAGACAGATAGAAATAATGGGGTGTGAATGTCACAGGTGCGCCATGTCTAGAAGCCCAAACATATGTCACCAGTCATGTGTTGACATGTGGCTCTTGAACTCAATCATGCACTCAAACAATAGAAAAAAAAACAAAAAGAAAGAAAGAAAGAAAGAAAGAAGGAAGATGGCAAGCAAATTCGTGGACTGCAAAGAAGATGCCGTGTGCCAAACCCATTGTTATTTTTTAAGAACTGGGTTTGGTATGAAACTACTGGGGCTACTGATCTTGATGGGTACTTGCAAAAATATGGTAGGTTTTTGATGGTAGTGGTCAGTAGCTTGGCTTGATAAGGAAATGTGGTCGTTTTCAGTTTTTTCTTTTTGTAATCGTCATGGTAGGTTTTCGAGGAAATTGCAATTATTTGAATATTTGTTGACTTGTCAAAAACACGCAAAACTCACCCGCATGGCATGGCCTACTTTCAAATAGTCACACAACAAGCAGTTACCGTGATTGATTCAAATTGATTAGGTGGGTTCACCCCGAACTCGACTTACCCAGTTTGACTTTTTACCACAGATGGGTTTAAAATTTATGAAATTTAATAAGGACGCACAAAGAAAATGTCGAGGTTTAATGAGGATATAATTCAAAAGGATGAGAATAGCACAACGGAATTCATATAGTTGACCTCACTTAGATAGGCAAAATCTAACAGATTTTGATGATAACTATAATGAGTTGGAATGAATAAGGTTTCATTGGACCTGATTAGCAAAAAATATTGAAATGGGTCGAAGCCTTAAATGTACTTTAACTTAAATTTCAACCTATTTTTTTATTATATTAACCATAACATACATAGATATATGTTTTTATTCAAGTTTCATATTTTTATTTAATTGCTTTAATTACATTTGAACTAGAATTTCGCTTTCATACAAGTGCTAATTAATAATCCACCTAAAGAAAAATTAATATAAGTTCATCTAGAACCATTCTTATATGATATAGTAATTTTAACTTTTAATGATGTTTAGATTGTAGTTAAGTAAAATTTCATTCATACTTAACATAAACTGTCCATTTGAAAGTAGTTTAAAATATGAATTCTAAAAAGATCCTTATTATCAGACCTAAATAAAAAATACAAAAAAAAATCAAGAATAAAGCTAATTTAAATTTTATCAATAGTTTTACAATTAAGATTATATTAAAATATTTATGAAATAGAGTCAAAATAGCATGGAAGTCAACTAACTTAATCCAAGCTTCGAAGCTTATGACGTACATGGTGCTGATTTATGTGTGTGTGTAAGGGAATGATCCGGTGTAGTTGGCTACACTAAAATTTTCAGTGTAGCTGGCGTATGAGCCCTTCAATGGAGTGGGCGGGATCTCAGCCAATGAGAGGGGCTACGAGTGAGGGAGGGAGCCGAGGTGTGCTTTTTAGCGGGGACTTTAAAAAGCAGAAACACGCATGTACGGAGCGAACAAATAGACATGACTACTTCCCATCTCTCATTAGGCCTGACCTGAATCCCATCTTTCCCAAACAAGCAGAAAATTTGCAAGGCTAAGTGCAAAACGCCACTTCCCAAACTACAGAAGAAAACAATAGCAACAAATAAGATATTAAATAAGATCTTGGGTGGTTAGATCTCAAGTCAGACGGGAAGCGAGATAGTAATGCGACCATGGTTGCCAAGACGGCTAGAGCACCGTCGTTAGGTCAGATGATACGGTTCACCAGCGGGCGGGATACATTTTTGGATTTCGATTGAAAAGAATTTGTGGGGCCAACGGAGGAGCACCAACGTAGATTCTAGTACGATGAGGATAGAAATTTCAGTGATGAGGAGTTTAAGTAAGATGATGGGTTTTTTTCAACAATTTTTTTGGATTGTCATTGTTTGAATTGATACAGGAGTTTGTAATTTGTATGTTCATATACTCAAGAGATGAAAACATTTCTTTTATACCACTGATTTGTTCTATGATTTTTGATTTTTTATCTTTTGGTTGATTTCAATCTACTCTGTGGCTCTTTTCGGAAGCTTCATTTAAATTAAATGGCAAGATCTTTAATTCCGATAGAAGGAGCAATACCCCATCCACTCATGTGAATTACCGATAGCCCCACATAGCATATCTCCTAAAGTAGGATTGAAATTAAAAATTTGGAGTTGAGTTGGTCATGTCAAAAACTATGTTTTCGAACTTGCATATTCAGCAATGACTATGTCTAAAACTTAGAATATTAATGCATTTCAGACTTAATGACAGATTTCGGACATGAATGCTGGGTTTTCAGACATAGAGTGAGATTTCTGACATGGAGGCTTGATTTTCGTACACGGAGTGAAAACCCAACTCACTAAAAACTCACTCTATGTCCGAAAATATCCTTTATCATCAACCTCACGTCATGTCATGCGTCACCATCATCATCAACACGTTGATGCGGGCATGACATGTTTAAAAATTTAAGTATCAAAGAGCCGCGCATCCTTCGAAGTTTGTACTCCTTTAGAGAAGGTGGCTAGCTAGCACGTGAAACATTACGGTTGACATTTGGTGTCCATGCTCAAAATTGAAGGTGAGGACCACTAATTTCAGTTTTTTTATTTTAATTGGAAGATGGTATTTGGTGGACATGAGGTTCATGTGTGAAATTGGTTGTAGGTTCATGGAGCTCAGTTGTTTGATGAATGAGTGATCATTATCATTTAAGTGGGCTATTTTATATAAATTTCATTTGTGTTTATTTATTTATTATTTCATTAATTTTTTTCTTATATTTTTTATTTAGACTTTGATTTAGGTAATTTTGGATGCAACAATTTAAGCAGAATGATAAAATTATATATTTTTTTCTACAAATTAATTCCACTTAATTGGGAGACTGATAATGGATCCACACAGCCTGCTTGGGTTGGCCCCACGTAGAATTAAAATACCCTTATCGAAACAATCTAATGATTGAGTTATGCTGAAAACATCAATGGATTCCATGCATGTCTGTTTTTTTATCACCATCTTTGTAGTTTAGACCTAGATGACCATGACTGTCTAGTCAAAGCATGGGTCGCCTAAGTTAAATGGCACATCTACTGTATGGTGGATGGTGTATGATATATAACTTTAATTACTGTATGGTGGTGCATCGTCAATCTCATGTCATGGACTCGAGATTCATAAGCAAGTTGAAAGCAAGCACAATGTTACACGTGTAAGGTTGGTTACTCCAGAAATCTCCCGACACTGCCTTCCCTTCCCCAAATATTTGACTTGAACATGGAGTGAGGAGCTTGTCACGTGGTTCACATTGATGCGTTGATGATGATGGTGACATGTGACAAGACATGAGGTTGACGATAGAGAATGTTTTCGAACATAGAGTGAGTTTTCAGTGAGTTGGGTTTTCACTCACGAAAACCAAGCCTCCATGTCCAAAATCTTACTCCATGTCTAAAAACTCAGCATTCATATCCGAAATTTGTCATTAAGTCTGAAATGCATTAATATCCAAAGTTTTAGACATAGTCATTGCTGAAGATGTAAGTTCGAAAACATAGTTTTGGACATAACCAACTCAACTTTGGATTTTTAATTTCAATCCTTCTTTGGTAGCTATGCTATGAGGGATCGTCAGTAATCTGCATGAGTGGATGGGGTGTTGATCCTCTTATCGGAATTAAAGATATTATCATTCAATTGAAATGGAGCTTCTGAAAAGAGTCATAGAGTAGATTGAAATCAATCAAAAGATAAAAATTCAAAAATTACACAACAAATCAATGGTCTAAAAGAATATTTTCATCTATTGAGTATATGAACATACAAATTACAAACCCCTGTATCAATTCAAACAATGACGACCCAAAAAAATTACAAAAAAACTCATCATCTTTCTCAAACTCCTCGTCACTAAAATTTCTATCCTCCTTGTATTAGTATCCATGTCAGTGCTCCTCCGTTGGCCCAACAATTCCTTCCAATCAAAATTCAAAAACATGTCTTGCCCGCTGGTGAATCGCTTCATCCGATCCAACAAAGGTGCTCTAGCCATCTTGGTAGCCATGGTCACATCGTCGTCTCGCTTCCCATCCGACTTCACTGAGATCCAACCATATAAGATCTTATTTGTTGCTATTTTTTTCTTCTCTGGTTTGGGAGGTAGCATTTTACACTTGGCCTTGCAAATTTTCTGCTTGTTTGGGCAAGATGGGAAGTAGGTCAGGCCCAACAGGAGATGAAAAGTAGTTATGTCCATCTTTTCGCTCTGTACATTTGTGTTTCTATTTTTTAAAGTCCACGCCGAAAAGCACACCTCGGCTCCCTCCCTCACTCACAACACCCCCGCCCAATAGCTCAGATTCTGCCCGCTCCATCGAACAACTTGTACACCAGTTACACTGAAAAATTTCAGTGTAGATGGCTACACCGGATCATTATCCATATATATATGTGAAAGAGAGAGAAAGAAAAAAAAAGCCCCCTGTTTCGGGACCTCCTCCCCATGATTCAAGCATGACTCTTGCCTCGAGATAGCAAACCCAAAGCAAAGGAGAAGGCATGGAAAGCATGTGTTCCTCGTTTCTGGCTTATCTTCGTCCGACGTATGGAATGAATTTGAAAAGTAACTATGACTTTTGTGCAAAAAGAAAAAACTTCAACCTAAGATTCTTCCTAATCCGTAAGAAAACCACCCCTGTCTGAACATCCTGCCTCATTGGTTTACTTTGGATAGTTCTAGTGGGCAAGCAATGTCGTCTAAGAAGCCAAAACTCTTTGAACTTGGAACATTTAATGGGTCAACGCTTATAATCTTGCATTCAAAGTTTATTAGTCATACACCATATAGCTGATTATAAAACTTAAATTATAGATAAGTTAGACAAATTTTAGACTTTGACATAAAAAATTTCAGCTATCGGTTCAAGTTCTAAAAATCTCTTTAACTTATTTTTAACTCAGATATCCATAGCTAAGTTCAGATATATAATAAAAAAAACATACATGTAAAAATATATAAGAGTATGGGGTTGAGAGCTTTGGAGTCATCCATCTACTTAAAATTTGAATTAGAAGACATGAATCAAAAGGCATGATGCTTATACTGGTGGTTAGGGTGCATTGACTGCACAACCCCAGGTGTGACGGTGATGGGCAAATGCAGTACTCCAAATGTGTTTATCTCAAAGCAATTGAAACTTCTCGTCTATATAATATCCCCCTCGTTTTCCATTTTTAAATCATATCTTATGTTTGAATAAATAATATATATACTTTATAGGCATGATGCTCTCTGTAGTTCTGGCGTGACAATGACGTGCATGTTGAAATCGTCAAATTGCCATAACTTTCGAAGTCATGCACCCTTGGCTTTCTTTTCTATGACTTGGTTTTTGCTTGTGCTAGTCTCCTCTGTGTGCATTGCCTCATGAGACTCTCACAAGAAGATGCTTGGACAGCCATAGCCATTCTTTTTCAGCATCTTTATCGGATGGTCCTGAACGTTGATTGTCAATGGCCGCATATATTTATCAAGACTTAATTTCCAAAATCCTACCATCCACCATGGGGCAGAAAATTGGATGGTTCAGATCATGCCAGCTTACTTGCATGTGGACCCCAGAAGGGGACACGTGCTAGCTTGAATGGCAGTAGAGGTTTAACTATAAGAGCCCTTAATTTATTTCCATGTTGGGTTTATTTTAATTTGATCATTTATAATTTTTTATTACTACCCAATAGTTATTTTATTTGCTGGATATATACTTTTCAACTGAATGAGAATGAGACTAGGCGCCGAGATGGCTGGAAATATGCGTTTGCAACAAGCCAATGATGTGGAAAAATCCACACGCAGCCCACATGATGTTCTGCCCCACAGCCGACAAGTCGCAATGCAAAGCTGGTGCTAGCTACAACGTATCCTAAGCGTTGGATTTTGGCGCCCTCTCTCTCTCTCTCTCTCTCTCTCTCTCTCTCTCTCTCTCTCTCTCTCTCTCTCTCTCTCTCTCTCTCTCTCT